>JAJEJO010046158.1:37847-120671 GCA_020662805.1 Glaucomys volans | reverse complement strand
TTTTCCTTCTGTTTTTTTGCTTTTTCTCTGACTTCTTTGGCACTTTGTTTCCTTTGCTAAGTATGGGTTTTGTGCACTGAATGCTGGACTTATTTTGTTTCTTTGCATCAGCATCTTTGCAGCTCACATGGATTCAGCCATCCTTTCTGAGCCCAGGGCCCCTCTTCTCATCTAGGGCCTATCTCTGACATTTCTTTCTGGGTATCACACTGATAAGTCTATCTGAATCCCAATTTTGCCAACTTTGTAGATAAGTTTCTTCTCCAGAGCTGTTTCTTCCTTACACGGTGCTGTCATTCTCTCAGTCTCTCACTTTTGAAACTACCATGTCATTTTTACTTTTTCCCTCTTCATGCAAGTCTGTGACACTTTCTGTATTTCCTCTCATTCTTTTCTCCAACTTTATAGTCACACTGCCACCATCTTGATTCAGACGTATATCAATCACTTCATGCTAGCATTGTGACACAGTTTCCTGACTATTTTGTCTCTGATCTCTCTCCTTCAGGTCACTTAGTAATGTTTGATAGATCAGTCTTCTAAATCCACTGGGTTATACATTGTTTCTTTAAAAAACAATCTCTGGTTTCCAGTAACCATCATTTATTTCTCTGAAAAAATTATTTTGGTTCACATAATAGCATCACTGACTACTTTCCCTTACTCTTTCTTATCTTCTCTTGAGCCCCTACAAAAAAACTCTGCTGTAGCCAATTTAGTTTGTGATTGACTGAATCCCTAATGGATACACATGCCCACTGCTGTGATTTGTTACCTTTATTGCAGCCTTGAGTATGTTTTCATTCCTCTTTGCCATAACTATGTCTTAATCTTATTTCAAGGCTCCTTTCAGTTTCCAGCTCTTCCATGGAGTCTTACTTGATCATATGAACTTTTCCTCCTTTATATGTATGGTTCAACTTGCTTGAGTTTCATGTTTCTAAGTCCTTGCAGTATATACTGCACTATGCCAGGTTCTTGTGTTCTAATGATAATGACATCTGATAATAATTATAAAAATAACAATGCCTAATAAATGAAAAAGAAATGCCAAGTTGTGTGCCTGCATCTGCTGTTGCCTCTCTCTGTTGTCAAAGGACTCTGCTCATTCTGACTGTTGAGTGTCCATTATGGGCCAGGTGCTGTCATTGAATCTTCATGGTTTTTGGAAGCAGCTGTTGTAATTCCCATGTTAAGGTTAGGGAAACTAGAGCTCAGATTACTGTGTGTGTTATGGTTTAGATATGAGGTGTTGCCAAAAAACTCATATGTGAGAAATAAAGAATGGTCAGAGGTGTAATGATTAGATTATGAGAACCGCAACTTAATTAGTGGATTAATCCATTGATGTGGAATGACTGGCTGGTAACTGTAGGCAGGTAGGGTGTGTCTGGAGGAAGTAGTTCACTGGGGTGTGCCTTTGGGGTTTATATTTTGTCCTTGGTGAGCAAGCTCTCTGTGCTTCCTGGTTGCCATGTCCTGAGCTGCTGTACTCTGCCACACCCTTCTGCCATGATGTTGTGCTTCATTTCTAGCCCAGAGTTATGGAGTCAGCCAATGGAGTCAACAAACCATGAACTGAACCTCTGAAACCATGAACCAAAATAAACCTTTCCTCTTCTAAGTTGTTCTTGTCAGGTATTTTGGTCAGAGCAATGCAAAAGCTGACTAAAACAGTGTTTTTAGATTATACAATTGCAAAGTGGCAGAGCTTGGATTAAAATATTTCTCATGTCTGCCTGATTCTAAAAGACTTCCTTTTCCTTGCTATGCTGTCTTTTTTCTGTATGCTGACATGTTTGACAAAGTGCTAATTTGGGGATATTGTCAGCTTAATTTCAAGTATTGTAGATTATCTGGAAAATATTTCAAGTTTGTGGGAATGGGATTAAGTTGAGGAGTTAAAGTAATTCACTTACACCATTTGTTCATGTTTACTTTCTTTACTTTTCTCATTATCTCTTGCAGTTTTTACAATGTATGTTTCATTCAGAAGTCATTTAAATAAGGACCAAGGAAAATACAGATTAAATATCTAAAGGTTGTCCTAGGCAAGTGGTTTTCATCATTTTGCCAGGTACCTCTTTTTGGTGTAAGGCAGAAGTTTTGTGAATTGGGGATGGCTCTTCTGAATAAGCTAGGTAACGTTCTTAGGTTTAACTTGGTCTGCCATTCAAAAGGTGGTTTTATTATTTGGTTAGAAGTGGTATGGATTACAGTATGTTAGACATGTATCAATTTAATTTCCTTTCCTTCCTCCTTCTCTCCCTATTTCTTTCTTTCCTTTTTTTCTTTCTTCCTTCTTTCCTTTCACTGAGGATTGGACCCAGTGGTCTACATCAGCAGCCTATTTTTATTTTTTATCTTGAGACAGGGTCTAAGTTGCTCAGATTAGTTTAAAATTTAAAATCCTCCTCCCTAACCTCCTGAGTAGCTGGGAACATGTATCCATGTTCAAATGTAAAGTAGAGATGACATCCTAGTATTCAATTGAAAAGAAAGTTCAATCTATAGTTTTCCTCCTTAAAGGATCATGCAGAAATAAAATTATACATAGTATTTAGTGAGTATCAAAGAGTGGGGAAATGTAAATGAATAATATCAGCTCCCTGTGGGCAGAAACAATGATTAATAGACTTGAGATTTGAAATTCTTGTTTTGTACTCAAAGAAGAGAATCATCAGATAAATTACACAACAAACAGGAAATAGTTTATTGATGAAGTGGGAATGCTTTTCTCATTCATCTCTCTCTCTCTGTATATATACATATAGATATGTGTGTATGTGTTTTATGTATATGTAATATATAAAGTGGTATCCCTTTAATTTATATATGTATGCATTAATCATTTAGAGTTAAAGGAATAGCATTTTAGAGTCTGTTCAGCACATGAAATTTGTAGAATTCTCATGTACACAATGGGCATTATCTACTTTTGGGAGCTTTATGAATCATATTGAAAACCAGAATAACTAAATTTTTAATGGCTAACACCAGTAACTACCTCTTTATCATCTCTTCCAGTGTGGGAAACAAGTTGCATTGTGTTTTTCTCACCCATACAATTATTCAGAGAATGACGGTCTCAGAGTTTGAAAATATGATGTTTCTTCAAGGATTAGATTAAACTTCCCTCGTCAGTGTAGAATCTAAGCTGAAAAACAGTTTTGCTTTCCTTAAATTGAAATGGAATTGTGGCTATGAATGTTTAGGCTTGCATTATGCTTATGATTTATGGTTTAGCTTGTCTACTTTCAGATATGCAGTACTGTCTTGGTACATTGTATAGAGTGGGTGCCCTGTAAATGTTTGTCAAATTAGTCTTATAGAATCAGAAAAGATTATTGAAGTGAAAGTCTTTAGTAGCCTTTCCATTTCTTCTACTATGAGGATTTAATCTAAATTTTATATATATATAATTATTATTATTATTATTATTATTATTTTTTTTTTGTGGTGCTGGGGATTGAACCCATGGCCCTATGCTTGAGAGGCAAGCACTCTACCAACTGAGCTATATCCCCAGCCCCTAAATAATTTTTCATATATTCTCATTAGCAATTTTTAACTGTGGTAAAAACCACATACCAAAATTGACCATTTTAAGTGTACCATCCAGTAATGTTAAGTATATTTGCATTATTAAACAACAGATATTTAGAACTTTTTCTTGTTGGAGGACTGAAACTCTGCCTATTAATCAATTACTCATTTCCACTCTCCCCAGCCCCTGATAATCACCATTCTACTTTGTTCCTATGAATTTGACTCCTTTAGATAGTGCATATAAGTAAACTCATTCAGTATTTGCATTTTTGTGACTGGCTTATTTCAGTTAGCATAATGTGCTTCAGATTCACCTATGTTGTAGCTTGTGGCAGGATTTCCTTCTGTTTAAGACTGAATAATATTCCATTGTACATGTTTTTCACATTTGTTTATCTTTTCATCTTTTGACAGATGTTTGAGTTGCTTCCATTTCTTGGCTGTTGTGAACAGGGCTTCTGTGAACATCAGCATGGAAAATATCTCTTCAAGATTCTTCTTTCAGTTCTTTTGGATATATACCTAGAAATGGGTTTGCTGGATCATATGGTAGATTTATTTTAAAAATTTGCAGAACTGCCATACAGTTTTCCTTAGCAGGTACACCATTTTATACAGTGTACAAGGGTTCCAATTTCTCTGCATACTTGTTATTTTCTACTAGTAACTAACCTAATGGGTATAAGGTGATGGCTCCTTGTCAGTTTGATTTGCATTTTCCCTCGTGATTAGAACAGTTGAGCATGTTTTTCCTCATACTTGTTGGTCATTTGCCTATCATCTTTGGAGAAATGTTATTCAAGTTTTTTGCCCATTTTCTAATTGGGTTGTTTTTGTTGTTAAGTATAAGAGGTCTTAATATATTCTGGATGTTAACTTTTAAAAAATTTTTAGTTATACATGACAGTAGAATGAGTGTATTTTGGCAGAATATACATACATAAAGTATAACTTATTCTGTTAGCTTCCCACTCTTGTGGTTGTACATGTTGTGGGGTTTACCTGGTTGTGTATATGAATACAAGGCTTGAAAAGTTATAACCAATTAATTCTACTGTCTTTTCTATTCCCTTCTTCCTGCACCTTCCCTTTGTTACCCTTTGTCTAATCCAATCTATTTCTATTATTCCTTTCCCCAACCTCCCTTGTTTTGGGTTAGCATCCACAAATCAGAGAATATTCGGCCTTTTGTTTTCTTTTTTTTGTGGATTGGCTTAGTTCACTTAGCATGATATTCTCTAGTTCCATCCATTTACTGGTAAATGCCATAATTTCATTCTTCTTTATGGCTAAATAATATTCCACTCTATACATATACCCATTTTCTTTATCCATTCATTTGTTGAAGGACATGTAGGTTGTTTCCCTAGCTTGGTTATTGTGAGTTGAGCTGCTATAAACATGGATGTGGCTGTGTCACTGTAGCATGCTGATTTTAAGTCCTTTAGGTATAAACCCAGGAGTGGGATAGCTGGATCAAATTGTGGTTCCATTCCAAGTTTTCTAAAGAATTTTCATACTGTTTTCCAGAGTGGTTGCACCAATTTGCTGTCCCACCAACAATGCATAAGAGTACTTTCCTCCCCACATCCTCTCCACACTTATTGTTACTTGTATGCTTTATAACTGCCTTTCTGACTGGAGTGAGATGGAATCTCAGTGTAGTTTTGATTTGCATTTCTTTAATTGCTAGAGATGTTGAACATTTTTTCATATATGTTTTGACCATTTGTATTTCTTCTTCTGTGAAGTACCTGTTCAGTTCCTTTGCCCATTTATTGATTGGGTTATTTATTTTTCTGTGTTAAATTTTTTTGAGTTCTTTATGTAGCCTCAAAATTAATGCCTTATCTGAGGTACTGGTGGTGAAGATTTTCTCCCAATCTGTAGGATCTCTGTACATGTAATTGATTGTTTCCTTTTCTGCGAAGAAGCTTTTCAGTTTGATACCATCCCATTTATTGATTCTTGATTTTACTTCTTGCACTTTAGGAGTCTTGTTGAGAAATTTGGTTCCCAAGCTGACAGGTTGGAGAGTTAGGTGCACTTTTCCTTCTAGTAAGTGCAGGGTCTCTGGTCAAAGCCTAGGTCTTTGATGTACTTGAGTTGAGTTTTATACAGGGTGGAGACATAGGGGTTCAATTTCATTCTATTACATATGGATTTCCAGTTTTCCCAGCACCATTTTTTGAAGAGGCTATCTTTTTCCAATGTATGTTTGTGGCCCCTTTGTCTAGGGTGAGATAACTGTACTTAAGTGTGGGTGTGTCTCTGTGTCTCCTGTTCCATTCCACTGGTCTTTATGTCTGTTTTGGTGCCAATACCTTGCTGTTTTTGTTACTGTAGTTCTGTAGTATAATTTAAGATCTGGTGTTGTGATGCTTCCTGCATCACTTTTCGAGCTAAGGATTGCTTTGGCTATTCTGGGCCTTTTATTTTTCCAAATGAATTTCATAATTATTTTTTCTATTTATGTGAACAACGTCATTAGGATCTTTATTAGGAATCATTAAATCTGTGTAGCATTTTTGGTATGGTGGATATTAACTTATCAGATGTGTGATTGTTAAGTACTTGCTCTTGTATTTCTAATAGATGTTTATAACTTTTAGTATCGATAATTTCAAATTTCTAGAAAAGTTTTAAAGACTAGTACAGATTGAGAATCCTTTATCCAAGATACTTGGGAAATAAGTGTTTCAGAGTTTTTTTGATTTTGGAATATTTGCATAGATTTTACCAATTGAACATCTCTAATCTGGAGACCTGAAAATCTGAAACTTTTTAAGCATAATGTTGGCATGCTTAGGATTTTGGATTTTCGGCTTATGGAAACTCTTATTCAGAGTAACCCACCTTTTTTCAAAGGGGTATCTGATTTACTTGACATACACAAACATACATTGTTTTGAGCCAGTTCAGTGAATTAATTACGTGTAGCTATGGGAGAGATAAAATATAAACACAGTGCTTTTCTGAATATGCAAAATAAATAATAATGTTTATAAAGCAATAAGTACAGATAAGAATAATTCAGGTAAGAACAAAAATAAGAGGTCAAAAAGTAAGAATAACATGAAGACCTGTCTCAGTTCTGAATATGGTGCTGTTCCTCCCCCCCCATCACCAGGAGATTTCTGGCAATGTTTGGAGTCATTGCCACAACTGTGAGGAGTGTGAGGGAAAGTCATCCTACTGGTGTCCAGTGCGAAGAGGCTCAGGATGCTGCTAGACATCCTACAGTGCAGAGTACAACCCCATACAACAAAGAATTATCCAGCCCAAACTCTGACTAGTGCCAAGATTGAGGAACCTTGTTTTATCGCAGGAACCAGACTTTGCAGAAAACCTGTCCTGAGAACTTTAAAAGCTTTGGACCCTGAAGTTCTTTCAAACCCATGTAAAGAGCTGGGGTAAGATAGTGAAGGCCATCCTTGGTAAAGAATAAGGTATGAAAAAGTATGTTCTGTCTTGTGCATAAAAGGGCTTAGTTGATCTGCTTCCTATAAATTTTCACGACAAACAGTCTAAAAATGGTTTTCCTGGTTTTATTTCATATTAGTCACTTATAGCTAATGTGTTTGCCCTGTTTCATTATCCTCTTTGCTACTTTTTGCTGTAATAAAACTTTCTAAACTCTGTAAGAAGCAAATGTGTAATACAAAAGATCTTAATGCAGAGAGGAAGAAAGAGGTGGTACTGGGAAAATACAACTTAAATGGTTTCCTTTCAATTCTCAGTTTACTGCAGAGAAGCTAGATGTCTGTTGTGCTTGTCACTGATTCCAGTAGGCTGAGAAGAGAAGAGTAATAGCATGGGCTTTGAAATCCTAGAGACCTAGTTTTGCATCTAGATCTTGGTTACTAAGCTTTCTAACCTTGGGAAAGTAATACACACTCTGAACTCAGTGCCTTCTTCTCTTGAGGATAAATCTGCTTCACTGTATGGTGAGGGGCAGTGGAGTACAGTAGCTGAGGTTGTGGACTCTCACAATTGCGTGGCTTCAAATCTTGACTCTACTATCTTCTAGTTGGGTGCCTTTTGGTAAGTTTCTCAACCTTTGTAGTCCTTAGTTTCTTGATCTTAAAAAAGAGAATGCTTATAATAGTATTTACTTCTTAGGCCTATTATAACATTAAATGAATTAATATATATAAAGCACTTAAAGCAGTACCTCGTACATAGTAGACACTCAGTAAATGGTACCTGTTTTTTTAAATGGTAGCTATTTTTAGGAATAATTTGAGATAAAGGATGTAAAGAACCCATGAGTTTTGAACAAATGGAAGGTATTTGATAGATGGTTTTTAGAAATTTAATTTTAGTAGCAGATAGTTTGTTGTAGTATAGTGACATTATAACAAAATTTCTTTAGCCTTGGAAGTTAAATTGGAGGTGACTGATCTTAAGTCTTAAGGATGCTAAAAGGAAAATGGTCATTCTTTTGCTTCCTATTTGTACTTGGCAAAGACTCTGTTAGATCCTTGTTCAAAAATGTACTTAAAGAATTCCAGGCCTCACCAGAGTTCTGTGGCATAATTAAAAGGTTACTAGAACAGCTTCTTGGAGTGGTGGGAGAGGTTTGGATTGGAATTAGTTGTTCTAGTCCAGTACCCTTGGGGGAGAGGGAGTGGAGATTAGCAGGAGATAACACAAAGGGTTTTTTTTTTTTTTTTTGGTACTAGGGATTGAACCCACGGGCACTTAACCACTGAGCCACATCCCCACCCCATTTTATGTTTTATTTTGAGACAAGGTCTCATTAAGTTACTTAGGGACTCACTAAGTTGCTGAGACTGGCGTTGAACTCATGATCCTCTTGCCTCAGCCTCCTTAACTGCTGGGATTGCAGGCATGCACCACCATGCCTGGCAGTTTGATTCTTTTTAAACTCCATGTTTAATTCTTAGGATATATGGGTGAAGGGGCTTTTCTTTCCTGCTTGGCAGCGTAGGGAATTTAGACTCAGCCAACGGTAACACAGTAGAACCAACTCTCAGGTTGTGCCAACTCCTGCCGGGGATTGGGTTGTAGACAAACATATTTATAGCATACATATAGTTGATTCTTTTCTTGAAATGTCAGAACATATTATCTTGCTTTAAGATACAGTATATGTAAAGGGCTTGACACAGTGCCTAGCATCATAGTGCTTTATTGAGTTAGCTATCATCATCATCACTTTTAAATGTTATGTTTTGTTTTAGTTAAGAAAATAATGAAAAACTTCCTCTTCATTTAGCAACCATTTCATATTTACCTACCTTTTTAGTGATGCATATTAATCATTCAGAATAGTGAATTTCATTGTGGGCATATTCAGACATGCCCACAACATAACTTGATCAGTTTCACTCTCTTGTATCTCACCTTACCCACCCTCTCATTTCCTTCTTCTACTCTAGTGGTCTCCCTTCTATTTTTATGAGATCTTTTTTTTTCTCTCCAGCTTCCACATGTGACAGAAAACATACAATTGTCTTTCTGAGTATGGTTTACTTCACTTAATGTGTTGATGCTTAATGTGTTTCCTCAATTTTCCTGCAAATGACATAATTTTGTTCTTCTTTATGACTAGATATATCTGCATTGTGTATGTATACCCCGTTTTTAAAATTTATTCATCTATTGATGGACCTAGGCTGGTTCCATAACTTGGCTATTATGAATCATGCTGCTATAAACATGGGAAAGCATGTTTCTGTAAAGTATGCTGTCTTTAATTCTTTAGGATAAACACTGAGGCATGGTATAGCTGGATCATGTGGTAGTTCCATTTTTAATTTTTTGAGGAACTTCCATACTGATTTTTATAGTGGCTTTATGTATGTATGTATGTATGTATGTATTTATTTTTTGAACTGGGTATTGAACTCAGGGGCACTCGGACACTGAGCCACATCCCCAGCCCTATTTTGTATTTTTTTTTTAGAGGCAGGGTTTCACTGAGTTTTTTAGCACTTTCCCCTTGCTGAGGCTGGCTTTGAACTTGTGATCCTCCCACCTCAGCCTCCTGAGCCACTGGGATTACAAGCATGCGCCACTGCACCTGGCATAATTTATTTTTTTTACTAACAGTTGTATAAGCATTCCTTGTTTCTCTGAATCCTCACTGACTTTTCTTGTTATTTGTATTGTTTTTCCCATATTTTCATTGGTACATTATAATTATAACAGTAGCAGGACTTGTTACTATTTGTGCATGCACACAATATAACAATATAATTTGGTCAATATCATTTCCCAGTATTTCCCCTTTCTTTCCTCTCCTTTCTCCCCCTTGACCCTTTCCTCTTCTCTAATGTTACTTATATTCTTGATGATTGCCATTGTGACTGGAATGAGATGAAATCTCAGTGTACTTTTGATTTGCATTTCCCTGATGGCTAAAGATGTTGAACATTTTTTTCATGTAATTGTTTGCCATTTGTATTTCTTATTTTGAGAAGTGTCTGTTTAATTCATTTGCCCATTTGTTGAATGGGTTTTTGTTTTTTGGGGTTGAGTATTTTTGATTTCTTTACATATTCTAGATATTGATCCTCTGTTGGAACAGTAGCTGACAAAGATTTTCTCCCATTCTGTAGGCTCTCGTTACTCACCCTTGTTTCTTTTGCTATGCAGAAACTTTTAAATTTGATGCCATTCCATTTATTTATTCTTAGTATTATTTCCTGAGCTACCGGACTCCTATTGAGGATGTTGTCTGTGCTTATATGTTGGAATGTTTCCCTTCTGTTTCTTCTAGCAACTACAGTGTTTCTGGTCTTATTCCTAGGTCTTTGATCCATTTTGAGTGAATTGTGTGTGGGCAAGAGATAGGGATCTAGCTTTATTCTTCCACATATGGATATCCAGTTTTCTCAGCACCATTTGTTAAAGGCTGTCTTTTCTCCAGTGTATGTTTTTGGCACCTTTGTGAAGAATGAGATGGCTGTATAATTGTGGATTTGTCTCTGTGTCTCTTATTCCATTCCTTTGGTCTGTCTGTGTGTTTTTATGTCAGTACCATTGCTGTTTTGTTATTATACCTCTGAAGAAACTAGGGATAGAAGGAAGTTACCTCAATATAATAAAGGCTATATACTTTAAACCCAAAGCCAATTTCATACTCAATGAGGAAAAGCTGAAAGCATTTCTTCTAAAATCATGAGCCAGACAGGGATGTCTTATTTTACAAACCCTATTCAATATAGTGCTTGAAATATATTAGCCAGCACAGTTAGGCAAGAGAAGGAAATGAAAGGGGGTAAAAATAAGAAAGGAAGAAGTCAAAGCATCCCTATTTGCAGGTAGTATGATCCTAAATGTAGAAAATTCTAATGGTTCCACCAGAAAACTTCTAGATCTGATAACAAATTCAGCAAAGTAGTCAGATATAAAATCAACATACAGACATCAAAAGGTTTTCTATCCACAAATAATGGACCTTCTCAGAAAGAAAGAAAGAAAAAATTCCATTCACAATAGCTTCAAACTAGAGAAATCCCTAGGAGTAATTCTAATGAAAGAGTTCTACAGGGAAAGTTATAGAACACTGAAAAAAGACATAGAAGAAGACACAAGAAGATGGAAAGACCTCCCATGTTCGTGGATAGGCAGAACAAATCTTATTAAAATGGTCATATTACCAAGAGTGACCCACAGGTTCCACAGGTTCAGTGTAATCCCCTTGAAAATACCAATGATATTCTTTACAGAATTAGAAAAAAACTCCTAAAATTCATATGGAAGAATAAAAGAACTAGAAGAGCCAAAAAGAACAATGCTGGAGGTATCGCAATACCCAATTTCAAATTATTTTCCTTCTTATGGAAGTGCACACATTTAAAAGAGTATATATCACAAACTGGGTGCATTCACCTATAATCCTAGTGACTAAAGAGGCTGAAACAGGAGGATTGTTTGAGGCCAGCTTGGGTAACTACTTAGACCTTGTATCAAAGTGAATCAAAAAAAATAGTCTGGGGATGTAACTTAGAGGTAGAGAGCTTACCTACCATGTGTGGGGGGAAAAAAGTATACATCAGAATTCTGTAGCTTAATGAATTTTAACAAACTGAATACACTCATGAAATCAGTGCCAATTCAAGAATCAACATTTCCATACCCCAGAATCCCAAATCATGTTCCCTTCTGGTCACTATCCCTTATTTTTTAGGAAGAAAATTGTTTTTTTCTTTAAGTGACATTCAGAGCTTCTCATGGCTTTATGTGAACTCTTAATACTATGGCTGAGAGATACAGCCTTAGAGTTGGCCTTATTGTGCTTTTATTTTCTTTTGCTTTAAAAAGCATATCTTTTAGAAAGGGTTTCAGTCCTGCAGTTGTTATATTTGGACATGGATAGGCTGAGTGATCTTCTGGATGTTCCTCTCCAAATAGGTAATATCTTCTTTGCTTTTATTTATCAATACTATAGAAGTCCATTGAAACCAAAAAGTCATTCATTGTGCTAAAAGAAAAGGAAAATGGTTCAGCTGCACCTACTCTTAGATGTCCTCTCAAAAAAGCATTTCACATTCAAAAGAACTCAGGGCACATGAAAAAAGCCCTGTGGAAGACTGCACAATGCTGAATGCATTCATCTCCTCAGGTGGAACAGATAGAACAATATGATTAGGCTGAAGGACTGGCAACTTCCAGAAGTGATAGACTGCAGCGTGTCTGCCCTGTGGGTTGTAGGACAGCTTTAGAAACCAGTGGTAATTTTCTAAAGGTGGCTTCTTGGAGGAAGAATAAAGATTTAGGGGGTTGAATTTGTGGCCCTTTATGTATTTTCTTTTTGAGTTCAAACAAGGAAAATAGTAATTCTCAACCCCCCTTACCCCCCTGAACTAGTCTCACCTTGTGTGTTTTGTTTAACTAACTGCCTAGTTATATCTGTACATGCATTTCAGAATGTCATTACTCAGTTTTGGCTAGCATTTTATTTCTTGAAATTTAGTTCACAAAAATCAAGATACAATTCATATACCATAAAATTCCCCCCTTTAAAATATACAGTTCACTGTAAAGTTGCATAACCACCACCATTAGAGCATTTTCTTCACCCCATGAAGAAACTTTGTACCTATCAACACTTTCCTCATTCTATTTGTTTGGTTTTGACAAAGGTTTTGACAAATAAATGCTGTCATTATTAGTTCTATTTCATGGAAATCTTTCTTCTGCAGGATGTCATGACAGTTGTTTGATCTTTCGCATAGAGGTTTGTCCCTTCCAACTTATGTCCTAAAGTTAATTTGGGGTTGCAGTTTTCACCGAAACTTATAGGACATAAAAAGATGGTATGTTGGTCACAATAACTTACGAAAGTTTCAGTGCACATGGACAATAGTGTGGCTTGTATAAAACCAGCCATAGTGAAGATTTCTGACTAGGTACTTTAGTTGGCCTGTACTTTAAAAATTTAATGGATTGAGAAATCAATTCTTCTGGTCTACCTGGAAAGGTTTGTATTTGTGTATTCCTTTAACAAACTGGTTTTTGAAAAAATGCACAAAATGTATTTACGTTTACACTTCGCTGATTGTTAAAGACTAGAATTGATTGTTTCTAAACTAACATTATTGACTTTCTTAAGAAACCTTGTTTGTATTTTAAAAAGTTTTTGAATCTGTGCTTTTATATTTCAAAGTTATATATACTGGTTGAAAAAAATTTAAACAGAACTTATGAAGGCTGAAAAGTAAATAAAATTCTTTGTCATCTGAACTCTCACTTTATAGTTCATGCTTCAGGTGTTTTTCAATATTTAATCCTAAATCTGCTTAATTTTTACTTGTTTTTAAATATACTCTTTTATTGAATTGTTCTATTCTACAATTTAACACTTTAAAGTTGGTGGACAGCTTTAAATTTTTTCTTTCTTTTTTTTTGCTTTTCAAAATGGTGATTATTAAGAACAATTAGCAATAGTTCTCAAATATTTTTGAGAAATATCTGGACTCCTTCTGGGTCAGTGGAACTTTTTTTTGGTACTAGGGATTGAACCCAGGGGCACTGAACTATTGAGCCACATTCCTAGCCCTATTTATTCTTTACTTTGAGACAGGGTCTCACTAAGTTGCTTAAAGCCTCAATAAGTTGCTGAGGCTGACTTTGAACTTGTGATCTTCCTGTCTCAGCCTCCCAAGCTGCTGGGATTAGAGGGGTGCGCCACTGTGCCTGGCTTCAGTGGAACTTTGGAGCAACTATGGAAATGTGCATATTTCAAGATCTGGGTCTGTTTATCATAAAAGAAGGCCATGTGAGTCTAGAACCCTTAAAAAGGCTTCCTCCCTCAGAGTAGTTTCATAGGAATGCTCTTGGTCCAAATGACTTCCAAATTCATATCTGCATCTTTTCAGGCATAAATATTTCATCATCATAATGCTGCCTGCAGTTCAATTATATTTGCACTTTAAAAGCAGTTCTTAGAGGAGAATGGCATTTATAATATGTTATGTATAGAAATCAAATAGTAGAGATATCAAAATTTTGTGGATGGAAAAAAGGTTTTGTAGTTAATTGGGTTCACTTTTACACATCCCCCTCTCCAGGTATGAAATGCCTCTCCCTTTTCTCTCTTGAATCCTAGTTTTCTGCATTGTCTCATGGAGTTTCTCAAAAGCTTTTTGTAATTTTGTAGGGATTCTTGAGCTTGAACTATGAACTATGTTCTAAGGGATCAGGTATTGGGCTGAAGAAATATCTTACAGATAGAAGTGATGGCTCTAATAGTAAAATTTTTGAAGAAACAAAAAAAAAGAAAAAAAGAAAGAAAATAGATTTGGAGGAAATCCTAAACTTTAGGTCATAAGTATTCAGGAAGAATATGAGTTACATGAACTGCTGCTTAAACAAGGTAGATTCAGGTATTACTTGAATCTAACAATGACTTTAATATCTTTGGAAACATAAAATGTTTTCATTCTGCTAGGTTAACTTGTAATTGACTATCAAATTAATAATTTTAGAGCACTTAATGCTATAGTTGCTTTAATATCTATGTGTATATATATATGTATATATGTGCATATACATACAAAATTCTTTTGATGTGTGTGTGAGGCTGGGAATTAAACCCAGGGTCTTGTGCGTGATAAGCACACACTGTACCTCTGAGTCACATCCCCAGCCTACCTCTTATTTTTTTAAAGACTTAATAGTATTCTCATCTACCATATTATTGTTTCGTTTCACAACTATAGTATCATTTACTGGAGTTATGTGGTTATTGGAATGTGACTCAATATTGATAATGGACTAGACAAAGTTGTAAAGAGCCAAACAACCATCTTCTGCTACATGAATAGTTAATCTGGAATAAGTGTGTCTTGCAGAGAACACAGGAGCTTTAATATCACTATGGATATCACTATGGAAAGAGAAAATGAAAAAAAAAGTGCCATACAGTGTAAAATGAGGTCAGGTTATCATACTCTGTTTTCTCAGTAAAACAGAGAAGAATTTGAAGACTCCGAAGTTTACCTTTAAGCAGTCCACAGAAGGTTGAACTTAATAATTATTAAATGGTTTTTTAAAAAATTATTTTTGTTTTTTTCTTTCCATATGCTTTTTTTACCCAAAGGCAAATTCCTTTCCTTGTATAATTAATCTGTCAAGCATTAATTTATCTCAACAAGTCCTTATTTGTGCTCCTACTATGTATGTAATAAGCACTGAATTTTGTATAGCTCAATAGTCAGTTGGTTAGTTGAAAGTAAATACTTCTTTTTTTTGTCCCAGATAAATCTTGCTGAAGGGAAGTGGAGTTGAAGAGAAGTTAAGCTGATCAAGAAGCTAGGATTGGAGAGACAAAAGTAATGATAGCTTGGGAAGGATCTATCATCTGATAGTCATGGAACAGGGACTTAGAGAGGCTGCCTATTTTAGTCAGCTTTTTGGCTACTGTGACTAAATGCCCTGACCAGTACCAGAGGAGTAGAGGAGGAAAGGTTTAGTTGAGGGCTTACAGTTTCAGAGGTCTTAGTCCATAGAAGACTGGCTCTATTCCTTAGGGCTCAAGGTGAGGCTGAGCATCCTGGTGGGAGAGGGTGATTGAGAGAAGCAGCTCACATCATGTTGATCAAGAAGCAGAGAGAGAGAGAGAGAGAGAGAGAGAGAGAGAGAGAGAGAAAGAAACACAGGCACACTCTGTGTTCTCCAGATACAAAATATGTATCCCATAGCCACACCTCAGTTCCCACCTCCTCCAGCCACACCCTACCACTTCAGTTAATCCCATCAGGGAGTAATTCACTGATTGGGTTAAGACTCTTACAACCCAGTCATTTCTCCTCTGAACCTTCCTGCATTGTCTCACATGTGAGCTTTTGGGGGACACCTCACATCCAAACCACAACACTACCTTTATTAAAAGTAGTGATTCTTTACCTAGATCTGCCGATGCCCTAGGGGTAACTAAAAGCAGGATAAAACTTGGCATCTCTGACTTCATTTTGTATTTATCTCCTGTATTAATTTAAACTTTGTGACACTGCTCAGTTCTGCACATACATGTTAGTCATTTAAAGAGTGTTCATCTAAAAACTGCTAATACAAGGTTGATTAGCCCTAAGTTTACCTAAGCTATCTATCTCATTCCCATTGAAGACTGAGGCAAAATTTGTTGCACCCTGTTTCAGACCTCTGGAGTGGTGCCTAGAAGCTTCCAGTCATCCGTCCCTTCCAGGATCACAGCCCTAACAGACAAACATCCTGAATAGTAAGTGGACATTTCCCCCTCAAGTGATAAAGACTTCTCCCAAGCCACCTCACAGAACCAGAACTGAGAGAATGACCCACAGACCACACAGTTTGAACAAGATGTTTTATTCTGCATACCTCTCACTCCTAGCCTCAATTTTTCCTTTGTTTAAATCTAAAGCTCCTGTCAGCACCCTGAAGACAGGGGTGAAATGTTAGATCTAACTTTGTTTTTCCATTATGTTCATATTGATTAAAGTTTTCTTTCTTCCTTTTCTCTTGTCTTTTCTGTTTGGTGTTTGGGGTAAATGCCTGGACCTTATTAGTGGGGGCCCTGGAGTAAGGCCTCTGACCTAGGATGCTGATAATAGCCACTGGAAACTTCCCAAGCATTTGACACAACCAGCAAATTGTTTACCATATTTGAAGACAACATCAAAGAGTATGCTTTGTTTTTTTAAAACATAACTACAGGTTTTGAATACTTAGCACAGTGGTTTAAAGTGCTAGAGTCAGTAAACTTATTGAAATGAGATAAATAAAAAGGAACTGTGTGAAACAAATGTCCATATATGAATACATGACTGTGAAACTACCCATCATGTGCAACTGCAAGAATGGGATCCTAATTAGAATAAGTTATACTCCATGTAGGTATAATATGTCAACATACACTCTACTGTAACATATATGTAAAAAGAACAAAACATATTTACAATTGTGTTTGTGGTCTAAGTAATTCACATTTTTTTTTTTTTTTTGCAGTGCTAGGGATTGAACCCAGGGCCTTGTGCTTGTGAGGCAGGCACTCTACCCATTGAGATATATCCCCAGTCCAATTCACATTTTTTATAGGAAAGAATTTTAAAATTTACCTCCTGGAACATTTTTGAATGTTCTGTGTCATTTTAAGCTTTGTATAAGAAGTAAGATAACATTTATATATTTAAAAAGAAAACTATCATTTTAAAAGGAAAGTTTTGAGTAACACAGGCCTGAGAGAAAAATGAAAAATAAATTACTTTCTATAACTTAAAATGGTCAAACTAAAAAATTCAGTGTAAAAATATGCTCAATAAAAAATTAAACTTCTTGGGGCTAGGGTTGTGGCTCAGTAGTAGCGTGCTTACCTAGCACTCATGTAGGTGTGTCCACCTACAACATATATGCATATATATGTATGTATATACACATATACACACATACATATATATATAAGCTTTTTTTTAAAAAATATTTTTTAGTTGTAGGTGGGCACAATACCTTTATTTATTTATCTTTATGTGGTGCTGAGGATTGAACCCAGTGCCTCACATGTGCTAGGCAAGCACTCTACCACTGAATCACAAACCAAGCCCCATAAACTTCTTTTTATCACAGATCTCTAAACTTCTTCCCCAGAAGTAACTATCATTTTTTGTTTCCTCATGCATTTTTGAATAATATTTTAAGGATACACAATTGTATCTATGTGATTCTAGCTCCTTTTAAAATAGGAGCATACTTACGTAAATCCATCTGCATCTTGCATTTTTTCTTTTAATGTGTTTCAGTGATTAATTCAGACAGATCTACTGCATTTTTTTTTTTATAACTGGCTAGTCAGAATTCCATGGGTGAACTATTCATCATTTAATCATTCCTTGCTGAACATTTACATTTTCTCTAGGATTTTGCTCTTACAAACTGTACTATATACATAATATTTTTTACAACTTTTTCCCATATGTATATCTTTAGGATAAGTTCCAAGAAGTGGAAATACTGTGTTAAAGAGTATGTAGTTCTAATTTTGCTAGATATTGCCAAATTTAGCTCCTTGAAAGTTGACCAGTTTATACTTCCATTAGCTGTATGTAAGAGTCATGAATTCCCATCTTCTCTTCAGAGCACTGTATTTGAAAACTTTGACCTTTGCTGGTTGGATAGATGAAGATGGTATCTTATTTTAATTTTTGTTTCTTTCATTATGAATAAAGTTGAACATCTTATGGATTAAATGTCGTTTGTTAGTATTTTTATTCTGCGAACAGCCTGTTCATGTCTTTTGGCCATTTTTCTATTGCATTGTTCTTTTCTGATCAAGTTGGAAGAAGACTTTCCATAAAAAAAAAAAATCACCCTTTGTCATATATGCTAATAATATATGTGTGTGTATGTTTTGCACGGGGCTGCAACAAAGGAGGGTCACCCATGGCTTACACTGGCAACAGCAGAGAAAGGACTCAGTCTGCACACCAAAAATCTGAGAAGAGCTTTATTGGGGGGAGATGGAGCTCTCCTCAGAAGGAAGCTGCTTCTGCTTCTACTGTGTATAACACTGTCTTTTATATGCTTGCAGTTAAGCTAGCCATACATCTCAAAGGTCAAGCCTTGCATAAGCAGTTACTAGCCTATTTGGCAGATTATCTGTAGGTAAAAGAAAATAACAAGCAATTCTGCAAACCCAGGAGGTGACAGACTCACAAGCCACAGAAGAATTGTTTTATTGACTGCCAAAGAACATCCTGTTCACATAGCGCAGGAAAAGGGGTATGAAGCCCTAGTCCCCAAGTGGCCTGAAAGGTGCACACCACATGGGCCTCCTTCCAGGGGAGAGGGCAGAGCCCTGAAAGGCATGTCTGTCTCCCGACAGAATGCCACATAGGCCTCCTTCCAGGAAAAGGGGTCCGTGTGTGTGTGCGCGCGTGTGTGTGTGTGTGTGTGTGTGTGTGTGTGTGTGTTTTAACTGGTACTGGGCATCAGCCCCAGGGGTGTCTTGCCACTGAGCTCCATTGCTGCCCACCTGCCTTTCCTGTCTTGTATCCCTTACTTGATTGATTGATGGATTGATTGGTATAGGGTCTAAGCTGTCCAGGCTGGCCCCAAACTTGCAGTCCTCCTGCCTTAGGTCTTAGCCTCTTGAGTTGCTGGGATTGAAGACATGTAGTTTGTTATTTGTATTTTGAGTTTTGACATTTTTTTTTCCTTTGCAGATTAAGAAAAATCTGTGCATCAAATTTAGCAGTTTTATTGTTTTGGGATTTTGTGTCTTCCTTAGCACTTTCACATTTAGAGAGAAGGATTATTTATTTTCTTCTAGTATTTTAATGGATTCAGAATTTTTGCTTTTGAGCAATCACAAATATGAGAAATTAGATAGTAATTAAGCCTCATTTTTTTCTGATTTACCAGGATAATCCATCTGTTCCCCCTCAGAAGTTTGGTAATATTGTGTTATAAGTTCTTTAATGTATGGTGTAGTTTTGAACTTCTTTCTGTTTCATTGCTTTTCATGTACCCAGTATAAGCAAACTCATTTTTTTTTTTTTTTTGGTTTTGGGAATTGAACCCAGGGGAGTTTTACCATTGAGCCACATCCCTGACCCCTCTTTTTTTTTTAATAGATAAAAGTTTATTATCTTACAGGTTTAAGGTCTCATTGGGCTTAAAAATCAAGTTATTGGTTAGAGCTGTGTCCTTCTGGAAAGAGGAAAATATGTTTCCTTGCCTTTTCCATCTTCTAGAGGTTGCCAGCATTCTTGGCTCATTGCCTTCTTCCTCCATCTTTAAATCCAGGGTCAGTAGGGTGCAGTAGGGCATGCATCTCCAGCCCTTTTTATTTCTTATTTTGAGACAGGGTCTCACTAAGTTGCTTAGGGCCTTGGTAAGTTGCTGAGGTTGGCTTTGAACTTGTAATTTTCCTGCCTCAGCCTCCTGAGTTGCTGGGATTACAGGTGTGTGCCAATGTTCCTGGCTATGTATTACTATAAGTTTATAATGTTTTAAAATCTAGAATTTTTCCTGGAATTTTAACATGCTTTATTTTTATTTCGTATATTTATTTATTCTTTTCTTATAAAACATACCTTATTTTTTATCTGACATTAAGAATCCAGTTGCAGCTAACATAATAGATGAATGAATAAAGAAACTGTAGTATATATACACAATGGAATATTACTCATCCTTAAAGAAGAATGAAATTATGGCTTTTGCAGGTAAATGGATAGAACAGGAGAATAGATGCTAGGCGAAATAAGCCAATCCCAAAGAACCAAAGGCTGAATGTTTTCTCTGATATGAGGATGCTAATTCACAATAAGGGTGAGGGGAGAATAGTGGTATTTTGGACTAAACAGAGGGGAGTGAAGGGAGGGAAGGGGACATAGGGGTAGGAATGATAGTAGAATGAATTGGATTTTATTACCCTATGTGTATATATGATTACATGACCTGTGTAACTCTACATCATATACAACCAGAAGAATGAGAAGTTATACTCCATTTATGTATGATTGTCAAATTGCATCTATTGTCATGTATAACTAATTAGAACAAATAAAAAAGAATCTGGTTGCAGAGAACAACAATAATAATATTCTGTTGGTATTCTTATTGGTATTACATTATATTTATAATTTAATGTAGATAAATTTATAATTTCATAACACCCAGAAATAGAATGCTTCTTTAATTTTTTTAAGGTTTTTATTATGGTGTTGTTAAAGTCCTAAAGTTCTTCATGTGGAGCTTTTACATTTATTAATTAAACGTATTCACAGAAATTTTTTTTGTTTCAATTATTGCTCTTACAAATGAGATCTTTTATGACTTCATGTATTTCAACTGTTTTTTTAAAAAATATATATGGAAAGCTGCTGTACTGAATTTTCTTACTAAGTTTTTCCAATTACTCTCATAGGTTTTCTTGTTATCTTGTCATATTAGCTATAAATCCTCCTGCCTCACCCTTTCCAGTAGCCAGAATTTCAGGCCTCTGTCATCATGCCTAGTAAGTCATGTCACTTTTGCTATTGAACTACCTATTAAATCTCTCCCAACCTCTGTTTCCTCACCTATAAATAATAAATAGGGATTATAATAAATATGTCACAGTTTTTTGAGAATTTAATGAGATAATATATCCAAATAATCTGGAGTGTAATTATGATAAAATTTTAAATGTCTGTTCAATTTTCAGTACCCCCCCTAAATTTTCTTAGTGAATTCAATCCTCTTTCTCAATAGCTTGCATTTTAGTCTTATAACATCAGTTTTTAAGTCTGGTTCCATTGCATTTATTCATTCATCCATTAAGAAACCCTTTATTGGGGCAGGCAAAACACCCTATTCTTATGAAATTTGCAAAAATTTCAAAGTTAAAAAATCAAAAGAACTGGGGAAGTAGCTTAGTGGTAGAGTGCCCCTGGGTTTAATCTCCAGTATCAACAAACAAAACCAACCAACTAACCAACCAAACCAAAACACCCACAGACTTTAAATTTTAGTATAGTTAACAGATTTGCAGAGAAGTTGTAAGAATGGTACAAAGAGTTCCCATATATTCCACACCCAGTCTTCACAACTCGTGACATTTACTCAGTTTCCCCAAACTAGGGTTGTGAATCAGATTAGAAATATTAAAGGTATGAGAAATTTAAGTGTAGGGAATCAAAACTTATAAGCTACAGGTGTTCTTGCAAACAAGACACCTTGTGGTCCTTGGTGGGATCGCCTGCAAACAGGATTTTCTACCAAGAGAGAAATCAGGAGTTTTCATTACAGGTGCTCTTACAAACAAGGGACTTTGTAGTCCTTGGTGGGATTTATCTGCAAACAGGATTTTCTGCCAAGAGGTCAGAAACAAATAGAGAGGACATTGCTTGCAAACAAGAATGTTTCTCTGGCCCTGAGAAAGGACAGAGCTCAAAATGTTTGAGTCTAGGTTAGATTAAGAAACATTTCAAGGAGTGGTTATCTAGCTGTTGCGCATCTGCCCTAGCCATTGCTCTTGGCAATTTGCCTTACTTTGCCTGGGAATTCATTGCTGTTGGCTTTTTGCTTTCTTTGTCTGTAGGGGTATAAAAGGCTAAAATCATATGTAACAGGGATAGAAGAAGAATAGAGAATAACGGAGAATAAAAGAATCATTGCATGCTGACCTGTGTCGGAGATCCCTCCCCTTTCCTCCCTTCTTCTCCTCTCTTCCCTTGCCTCCCAACATTTAAGAAATAAAGACAAGAAACAGAAATAAGTAAAGCAGTGGGATCCAAAGGGGACCAGCTCTGATGGAGACTGAATCTAACGCAAAATGGAGCTTGTGTGCTTTATTTAAATGGGTGGGAAGACCGGTGGGATTCAGTATGAAGAACTTCCTGAGGAAAACAGGAAAAAGATGGCAACAACTTGATTGGAGCTTAGCGGGTTATGCCCACCTCCTCTTACCTCAGGGCAGCTGGAATCCGAAGTCAAAACTTTTTGAACTGGTGAGTTCCATGAAAACAGAACTTGCCCTGTCAACAGGAGTCACCATGCAAATGGTCATTCTCCTGGGCACCCTCACACCATAGTGTTCCCCAAAGCAGAGTTTCACTTGTCCAAGGTTTCACATAGTTCAAAGCAATGATTTATTAATTGCCTACCACACCCAATTACTATTATCCCTATTACATCTTACATTAGTATATTCGTCAAAATTAATGAACCATTGTTGTAAAGTTATTAACTAAAGTCTTTTATTGTAATTCTGCCGTAAGGTACCTGGTATTAGCAGTCTTCACAGGTTGAGGGCACAGGCCTTCAAAAGATTCTTATTTCAGACACCAGCTGCAAATTCTGGGGTTCCCAAATGATCTGTGTTTCTGTTAGGGGTTTCTACTAACCTTTGGTTCATTAATTTGCTATAATAACTCATAGAAAGTAGAAAATGCTGTAGTTACGATTGCAGTTTTATATAAAGGGTACAAATCAGGACTAGCCAATCAGGAACACCATAGATTGAGTCTGGGAAAATCTCAGATGCAGGGCTTCTGTGTCCCCAGTATGCGTCACCCTCCTGACACACTGATACATGACACTAACTAGGAAAGCTCAGTGTAGAATGTGTCTCAGTTTAGTTTTGTTTGATGTTTTCCTCAGGATTAGACTGAGGTCGAGTGTTTTTTTGTTGTTGAGGAAGATCACAGAGTTAAGATGCCGTTCTTATCACATCGTATCAAGGGTACACAGACAACGTGGCTGTTGATGTTAATCATCATCATCTGGCTGAGGTGGGTTTGTCAGGTTTCTCCACTGTAGAGTTACTCCTACTCTCTACTAGCTTTCATACTGCATTGTTTAAAAGGAGGTCGGTCACTATTTGTAATCCACACTTAAGGAGTGGGGCATTATGCTCTTCCTCCTTGAGGATTTAGTAAGATAGTTATTTTTGATAGGAAGAAAAAATGATTAGATATTTGTAAGTCATTTAGAATCTGTTAGAAAAATGAAATAAAATGTTTGAAAGTTTCAAATATTAGAAAAATGGAATCCTAGAGCTAGATGGGACCTTTCTTTGGATGAGCAAATTGGAAGGGGTCATACAGTTAGAGGCAGGTAGTGTTTACTCTTAGGGAAAAGGACTTTGATAATTAAAGATCTGCATCTATACCTAGAGAGGTCTTAAGTTGTTATGATCTGTAGCACATGAAGTAACTTATGGTAACCCTCTTGAATAAAAAGCTACCCTGCCCTCAGGCTTTCTGATGTGTTTTGTGATAGGGAATACAGTGAGAGCTGTTTCTTTCTTTGTAAAGTGGTATATATATTCTGAAATTTCAGCTCAGTAAAAGTGATATGCATCTTGATTTCCATGAGATTTAATTCTTCCATGGATTGACATTTAGGAATTTAGGAATTGAATTTTAGAGGTTTTGTTATTATCAGGGTAGATTCAACTTTTTGGCATATGGGAGGACTGTTTTAAAATACACATCTATCTATCTATATCTATCTATCTATCTATCTATCTATCTATGTGATATATATATATCACATTCAGGTTCTATGGTCTATACAAGTAATTGTCAAATTACTTGTAGAACTATTTAGAGAAATGATGATCATTATGTTATATCCGACAGTTGGTGAGTGGGAAAAAGTGCTTTGTGAGTTGGATCCCCCATTTCCAATAGATCTTCTCTTAATTTAAGTCTAGCTTCCAGTTATATGCAAATAACATAAAACTTTAGGTCAGAATATTCGCTGAAAAGCAGTTGATCTGAGGGGAAAAGACATTATTCACTTTGATTCGCATCTTTTTATTATTCCTTTAAGTGCTTCAAGCAGTAAGCAAGTATCATTTGTAACATCTAAAAATACCTAGCCCCTTTTGTCCTGATTATGAAGCATGAAGTTCTTAATGGATTTGTTAATCCAAACAAGATCATCTGAGGGCAAGATTATCTTCACTTTATGGAAAGAAGAAACCCAGGGAGTAATGGTGAAATGATCTGATTTGAGGCAATGGCTGAACCTGGGAGATTAACCTGGGTTTGCTTGACTGGGCCCATATCTGCCTGAAGAAAGTTAAAGCTTCTTCAGTATTAGCTGAACCTCACCCTCATGTAGGGAATAAGACTTCCAGGGAGAAAGGAATGTTATTTATGAACTGGAAAATCACATGAAAAGGGGAAAGTACCACCTATAGAGCAGACTGTATGGGCTTACCTATTCTTCAAAATTCTGATCCATCAATAAGTATTTATTTTCTCAGTATTTTTTTTAACTCTATTATCTTGAAAGGGATACTTTCCTTTCAAAGGTTTCTTAACCCTAACACTACTGGCATTTTGGACTGGATAAATTCTTCATTGTTGTGTAGTTGTTCTGTGCATTGTAGGACATTTAGCAGCAGCACTGGCCTCTACCACTCGATGCTAGTAGCAACTCTACCCCTTCTAGGCTGTGGCAACAAAACTTTCTCTAGGCATGGTCAGATGTTCTATAGAAGGCAAAATTGCCCCTCAGTGAGAACCACTGCTTTAGGTCAGCAAAGCAACCTTTGACCCCAGTTTTGACTATGAGCTGTAACTTGGCATTGCCATTTGTAACCACCAGGCTTATTTTCTCTGACGGTGAGAAGGGTGAAGTTATTTGTGCCTTTTTAAAAATGATTTTTCTAGGTCTGACTTAGAATATAAAACAGTAATGAGTAACTTTACACAGCAAATTTATATCCATACAATATTAAGCAGTCCAAATCACATTTACAGAATAAGTATATTTCCATAGGTGAACTTAAATGATCTTTAGTCATGGTTTAGTTTTTTTCTTGATTATCTTTTTACTTTTAGGAGACCTGGGAACTTTCCCTCAAGTACTCTGCGGAGCCTCCCAGGACTTCCAATAGTAGTCCTATGAGGACTGCAGTTTTGCCTGTAGTTCTTTGATCTTGGAGTGACTTTGCTAACCAGTGCTGAGTGCTTGTGATTTCAATTAGTAATTTCTCCAGAGAAAGATCTGATATGCTGATCTCAGGGAAATACAGATTCCCTAAATCTGAATTTTAATTCCTTAAGTTTTCAAAGCAGAGAACCAACCAGCAGCAACGGATTTCCTTCACTGAACCTCCTTTCCTTAATTCAAAGCTGGAAGCCTAGGAAAACCCTGGTTTAGGAACATCTAAAGGAATGAATTTCTACTACTTTCTCTAAACATTTTTAATACACTATAGACAAAAGATATATGGTATTTGCTCAAATGCCCTTATGTGAAAATGAAGGAAATTGAGAGAACCTGCAAACATCTCCTTTTGGATTTACAAATGGAAATACTCTCCCTTTTACTTCTGGTATCTTTGGCCATCTCAGAGAAGCAGAGGAGCATGACTAGGTCATGAACTTTAGAGTTGGAAGGATTTGCATTTAAATTTGGTTCTACCCCTTTTATTAGCTCTGTGCCTCATCTGTAAAAGAAGTACAGTGATACCCAGTTTATGGGCGTGTGGTTAAAATGAGATAATGTCTTTTATTATGCATTTAGTAGGAACTCAATGAAATTATATTTCCTTTAACTCTCCCAGATTTTCTTACCCTTTACCTATTATAGCCAGTTAATTCCAAATACCTTGGATGATACAGAATAACAAAGGGAGCTCATCTCCCACCACTTCCCTCATGCTCATTCTGCCTACCTTTTCTAATCCTTTCAGGCCTTACATTTGCTATTCCTTTTGCTTGATATGCCCACATGAGGTACACCCACTGCTTTACTTCCTTTAGGTCTCTGCTTGTATGTCACCTATCAAAGAGGCTTTCTCTGGCCACTGTATTTAAAACAGGATTTGCTCTCTATTTTTGGTACTTGCAAATCACCCTCCTGTACCGTATTTTCCTCCATGCCACTCAGCATCTATTGGCCTATTATTTATTTGTGTGTTTTCTGCCTCCATCCAGTAGTATATGAGCCTTATAAAGATAGGGACTCTGTTAATTACCATATCCTCAGTTTCTAGGACAGTTTTTGGGCTGCATTTGGTACTCAATAAACATTTGCTGAATGCTTGAATAAATGAATATTATATTCTAGTCATGCAACATTTTCCTTAAGTTTTTCAGGAGAAAATTCATGTGTACTAATTTTGAAAAATAGTTATTGTCTCTTATTTTTATTTTCTCAGAATATTATTCAATTTAGAAAGGACTACTTCTAGTCTTTAGTATTTTATATTAAAATATGATTTCTTCTGAGGCTTTTTTCCTTTATATAGTTTTAATTTTAGAGAACTTTTAATTGCATCATTAACATTCCTGTCTGTAGGTCACTGTTGTGTGGTGGATTGGGAAAATAGAGAGACCCATGTTCTATTTATATCACTTCTTAGTGACCTTCAGCTAATTGTCAAAATCTTTAGTAATGTTTTTTAAAAATGGAGAAGCTGAAAATTCATGATAGATTGAGACAAAAATTTCTATTTGTTTATTTATTCATTAGGTAGATCATCTTAATAACCTCAGATGGTATCAAGAATGTTTTGCAGGGAGTTGGGGTTGCGCCTCAGTTATAGAGAGCTTGCCTGGCATGTGTGAGGCACTGGGTTCAATTCTTAGCACCGCGTAAAAATAAATAAATGAAATAAAGGTATTGTGTCCATCTACAACTAAAAAATATTAAAAAAAAGAACGTTTTGCAGCCAGATGCCAATTGACTGGTGTGGGGAAAATCTTGTTTTTGTTTTTAATCTCTTTGGTTTCTCTGAAAGAATGGCATGTGATATTTAAATAACCAGACTTGTGGTTATTTTAGTGATTCTAATCATAAGCCTACTTGTCAGTCAGATGATTTCTCATTTATTTTTAAAACTCTCACCTAAGATGCTGTTTTATTTCTGCCCTCTTTGGTTCTTTTTTTTGGGGGGGCGATACTGGGAATTGAACTCAGGGGCACTAGACCACAAAGGGCATCCCCACCCTGTTTTGTATTTTATTTAGAGACAGGGTCTCACTGAGTTGCTTAGCACCTCATTTTTGCTGAGACTTGCTTTGCACTCATTATCATCCTGCTTCAGCCTCCTGTGATGCTGGGATTACAGGCATGTGCCACCTGGCTGTCCCATGCTATTTGGTTCTATTTTTATTCTGCAGCTATATTCCCCTGGAGTTAAAGTATAAACCAGGTGGGGTGGCTTGCACCTGAAATCCAAGTGGCTGGGGAGACTGATAACAGGAGGATTAAAAAGTGAGTATTATTCAGGATTAAAAAGTGAGTATTAAAAAGTGAGTTAAAAGCCAGTCTCAGCAACTTAGCAATGTCCTGTCTCAAAAAAAATAAAAAATAAAAAATAAATAAATAAAACATGGGCTGCGGATGTGGCATAGTGGGTAAGTGCCCCTGGGTGGTTCAATCCCTGGTTATCTCCCCCCACCCTACCCCCCCGCAAAAAAAAAGGTACTGAAAAAATATTAAAAATTGGCAAGTCTGGTATCCTTTTAATTTTACACCTTTCTCGTTTTTTGTATTTTCCTTATGTGAGAAACAATGGTTTGCAGTTTAAACAATTTAAACAAATTTGATAAGATAGGTTTTTTAAAAAATGAGCCAGTTCACATTATGTGCTTTATTTTATAAGACTGCATAAAGTATTCATTTTATATTTACTACAGTGTATAATATCTGTTCAGAGAGTTTATGTTTCGCTATAGGTAAATTCTCACAATATATTTAAGAAAGCATAGAAACATAAATAGGGCTATTTTCAATTTGATAATGACGAGATTTACTGATATGTTTACCAGTATGCATAAGGCAATTTTTGGGTCCTTTCAGTAATAATGAAAGAAAAAGTGAAAATGCTTCCCAGCTTATTTACTAGGTTATCTACTGTGCCTTCTTAAATTATCCCAAAGATTGGTGACTTTTATCTAGAAGGTTTATTTATTTTAGGCTCAAACTCAACTTTTTTATTAGTTTATGTTGGTTATATATAATCTTAGGGTTCATTTTGACAATTATATAAGCATGAAATATAATTTGCTGTAATTCAGTCCCTAGTACTTTTCCTTTTCCTTTCTCTCTAATGATCTTTCTTCTATTTATTTATAGTTTTTTTTTTAAAATTAGTACCTTATGGATATTCATAAAGGTGAGATTCACTGTGGTATATTAATATATGCACACAGGAAAGTTAGGTCAGATTCATTCCACCCTTCTTCCCTTTTCTTGTCCTTCCTCCCTCCCTCTCAGTCTCTTTCCTCTACTCCATTGATCTCTCTTTTATTTCATGGAATTCTTTCTCCCCTTTCCTTTTTCTTATTTTGGTCTAACTTCCACACATCAGAGAAAACTTTGGATCTTTGACTTTCTGGGTCTAACTTATTTCACTCAGCATGATGATCTCCTCTTCCATCGGGTTACCAGCTTATGCTATAATTTCATTCTTCTTTATGGCTGAATAATACTACATGGTGTATGGACAGTCACATTTTCTTTATCCATTCATCTACTGATGGGCACCTAGGTTGGTTCTATAGCTTGGCTATTGTGAATTGTGCTGCTATAAAAATTGATGTACTTCATCAATGTTCATAGCTGCTCAATTCACAATAGCTAGATTGTGGAACCAACCTAGATGCTCTTCAATAGATGAATAGATAAAGAAACTGTGGTATATATACACAATGGAATATTACTCAGCCATAAAGAAGAATAAAATTATGGCATTTGCAGGTAAATGGATGACGTTGGAGACTGTTATGCTAAGTGAGATTAGCCAATCCCCAAAATCCAAAGACTGAATGATCTCTCTGACAATTGAATGATGATGCATAATGTGGGGTGGAAGGGGGCAAGAATGGAGGAAGGATAGATAGTATAGAGGGAAGGGAGGGGTGGGGTCGGGGTGGGGTGGGGTTAGAATAATAACAGAATGTGTGACAGACATCATTGCCCTGTGTACATGTATGAATACACAGATGGTGTGACTCTACTTTGTGTTCAACCAGAGAAACAATAGCTGTACTCCATTTGTGTTCAATGAATCAAAATTAAATAAATTTAAAAAATTGATGTGCTTGTCTTTTTTTGTTTTTGTTAAGATTTAATTCTGTATTTATTTATGTTCTTTTCTCTTTGCCATTATAGCCACATTTATCTTTGTGACTTATTTTTTCCTTAAATTAAATTTATTTTAAAATTCAAACATAAAAATATAAAATTGTACATATTATTGGGGTACCATATGATGTTTCAATACATGTATATATTGTATAATGTTTTATCAGGTTAAACACACTTAGCTTCTCAAACTTTTATCTTTTTTTATGATGAAAACACTCAACATCTTTTCTTCTAGCTATTTGAAATGTATACATTATTATTATCTATAGTCACCCTACTGACAATAGCACAACTGAAATGAAATTTTTACTCCTATATAATTGTAGCTTAGTACCCAATGATCAACCTTTATCTAACCCTGCCTCCCCTAAGCACCATTCTACTCTTGACTTCTATGAGATCAAATGGTTTAGATTTCACAAGTGAGATATTGCAATACTTACCTTTCTGTGTGTAGCTTATTTAATTTAACATAACGATCTCCAGTTCTATTTACACTGTTTCAAATGACAGAATTTAATTTGTTTTTATGCTTGTATATTATTCCTTTGTATATATGTACTATATTTTCTCTATTTATTCATTGGTTGATGAACGCTTAGGTTGTTTTCAAATGAACCTTGCTGCAATGACCATGTTGAATGCAGTTGTCTCTTCTCATGCTTATTTAATTTCCTTTTTAATGTACCCAGCAGTAGGTTAGATGAATCATGTGATAGTTCTATTTTTAATTTTTTCAGGGACCTCCATGACATTTTCCATAAGAGCTATACTAATTTACATTCCCCCAGCTATACAGGGGTTCCCTTTTCTTCACATCCTCACCAGCACTTGCTATCTTTTGTCATTTTGATATTAGCCATTCTACCTGGGGTGAGTGAGGTAATATCTACTTGTGGTTTTGATTTGTATTTTCCCCAATACTTAGTGATGTTGAATTTTTTTTTCATACGCCTGCTGCCATATCTATGTCTGTTTAGGTCTATGACTGATTTTTAAATTTGGTTGTCTTTTTACTATTGAGTTATTGGAGTCCCCTGGATATTAACCCTTTGTCAGGTGTATAGCTTGTAATATTTTCTCTCACTCTGTAGGTTGTATCTTCCTGATTGTTTTCTTTCCTGTGCAGAAGGTTTTTAGTTTGATATAACCCCAATTGCCTATTTTTTCTTCTTTATTTCCAATTTTATTTTGGGCAGAATTCCTGGATAAAAAAATCCTCATCCAGACCATTGTCCTGAAACATTTCCCCTGTTTTCTCCTAGTGGTTTCATAGCTTCAGGTCTTACCTTTAATTCATTTTGAGTTAATTTTTGTAACTGGTGAGAAAGAGAGGTCAGTATCATCCTACTTAACCCAGAACTTTTTATTGAAAAGACTTTCCTTTCTCCAATGCATATTCTTAGCACCTTTCTCAAAAATCTGTTGTTTGCAGATGCATGGGTTTACTTCGAGGCTCTCTATTCCATTCATTGGACTATGTGTCTATATTTATGTTAATACCATTCTGTTTTTTCCCTCTTTCTTTTTTTGTACTGGGATTGAACCCAGGGATGCTTTACCAGTAAACTATATACCCAGACCTTTTTATTTTTTATTTTTGAAACAGTGTCTCACTGAGTTGCTAAGGATCTCACTAAATTACTAAAGTAGGCCCTGGACTTGTCGATCCTCCTTCCTCAGCCTCCCAAGTCACTGGGATTCCAGGCATATACCACCATGCCCAGCATCCTATTTTGATTAGTATGGCTTTGTATTTTGAAGTCAGGCAGTACTTTGTTCTTTTTGCTCAAGATAGCCTTGGCTGTTGGAGGTTTTTGGTGATTCCATACAAATTTTAGGATTGTTTTTCTAGTTCTGTAAAGAATGTCGTTGGTGTTTTGATAGTGATTGAATTGAATACATTGCTTTGGATAGAATGGACATTTTAATAATAGTGATCCTTCAATCCATGAACATGGGATGTCTTTGTGTGTGTGTGTGTGTGTGTGTGTGTGTGTATGTGTGTCTACTTCAATTTCTTTTCTCAATGTTGTTTAGTTTTCATTGTATAGATCTTTCTCATTGGTTAAATTTATTCCTGGGTTTTTTATTTATTTATTGCAGTTATTTTAAATGAGTTTGTTTTCTGGATTTCTAAGTCAGATAATTCGTTTTTGATATATTAAAAAAACTACTGATTTTTGTATGATGATTTTGTATCCTGCAACTTTGCCAAGTTCATTTATTAATTCTAATAGTTTTGGTGAAGTCTTGGGGGTTTTCTATGGATAAGATCATGTCATCTGCAACAGTAATAATTTCACTTCTTCTTTTCCAGTTTGGGTGCCCCTTATTTTTTTCCTTTGCTTGATTGTTTTGATCAGGATATGCAGTACAAAGATGAATAGAAGGATATGCAGTACAAAGATGAATAGAAGTCAAATGGGCATTCTTGTTTTTCTTAGATCTCAAAGACAAAGGTTTTCAGTTTTCCTCATTCAGTATTATTTTAGCCGTTGGTTTATTACATGTGGTATTTATTACCTTGAGGCATGTTCCTTCTATACCTAATTTGTTCATTTTTTTATCATGAAGTATGTTGAACTTTAAAAAAATTTTTTTTAGTTTTAGATTTATTTTTATGTGGTGCTGAGGATACAACCCAGTGCCTTATATGTGTGAGGCAAGTGTTCTACCTCAGAGCCACAACTCCAGCCCCCAAGTATGTTGAACTTTATCAAATGCCTCTTCTGCATCTGTTTAGATGATCACATGATTTTGCCCTTTATTCTATTGTTGTATTGTATCATGTTTCCCAGTTTGCTAATGTTGAACCATCCCTGTATCCTTTGGATGAATTCCTGAATCATGATGAATAATATTTTCAATGTGGATTTGGTTTGCTAGTGATTTTTGCATTTATGTTTATCAAGGACAGTGACCTATTCTTTTTTTGTTATGTCCTTATCTTGTTTTGGTATCAGGTTAATATTGGACTTACAGAATGTGTTTGGAAGAATAAAAAATTCTTTTTTATTTTTTTTAATAACTTAAGGAGACTTGATATTAGTTCTTCTCTAAATGCTTGGTAGGATTTATCCATGATGCTTTCTTGACCTGGACTTTTCTTTGATGGGAGACTTTTCATTACTGTCCTAATCTCATTTCATTATTGTTCTGTCAGGTTTTCTGTTTCTTCATGATTCAATCTTCATAGGGTGTATGTGTCTGGGAATCTGTCCTTTTCTTTTAGGTTATCAAAGTTTTGGCATGTTGTTATTCATAATAGTCTCTAATGATGCTTTTTATTTCTGTGGTGTCAACTATAATGTCTCCTTTTTTATCTCTGATTTTATTTATCTAAGTCTTTTTCTTAGTTTAAGAGTGTTATGTTTGCATGTTCAAAGAATTAGCTCTTTTTTGTTGATTTTTTAAAAATTTTTAAGTCTCTATTTCATTTATTTCTTCTCTGATTTTTGTTATTTCTTTCCTTAGAATAATTTTGAGTCTGTTTTGTTCTTATTTTTCTAGTTCTTTGAAATATAGTGGTAGGTTGTTTGAGATCTTTCTGCTTTTTTGATGTAGGTGTTGATTGCTCTAAATTCCCTTTTAGTACTGCTTTTGCTGTATCCCATAGGTTTTGGTATGTTCCATCTCCATTTTTAGTCAATAAAAATTTTAATTTGCTTTTAGATTTATTCCTTGATTCATTGATTGTTTAGAGTAAGTTGTTTAATTTTTATGTATATGTCAAACTCAACCTTTATTGTTTTTGTTGTTGTTTGGTACTGGGGATTGAATTCAGGGCTGCTTAACGACTGAGTCATATCCATAGCCCTTTTTATATTTTATTTTAGATGAGTTGCTTAGGGCCTTGCTGGTGAGGCTGACCTTGAATCCCAGTGGCCTGGGATTAAAGCCATGTGCCACCGCGCCTGGCAAACTCAAACTTTTTTGAATATGAACATAAAACCTTCGCTTTGAGGACATTTTGCACTTGGACCAAAGAAAAATTTGTTAAGTAAAAGGATTTTATATGTTTCAGGGGTGGAGAAGTTGTAATATTTCATTTCTGGCAACCTGTGAAACAGAACTATCCAATTTAGGACTGTCAACCTATGGCCATTCACAGGATGAATATTTCAAGCCTAATCATCTTTATTTTCTAAGTTTTTTATCCATATGCAAATGATTCAGTCTGTGTTTGTTCTCTTGAGCTGTGGAGTTCTTGTGTAGTGTAATGAACCTTGGCAGGGTGTCATCATCCTGCAGAGCAGTACCTGGATATTTGTGTTGAGGTAATGTGCTCTCTCAGCTTCACTCAGTGGACTTTTGCAGTTTTGCTTTTGTTTTTTCCTCTGCAAACTGTATCCCTTCCTCCATTGCATTTCTCTTTATAATTTTTCTTCTCCTCCAGTGTCTCTGGCTGAGATAGTTTGTGTAGGGTGCAGGAAATTTGGGGTTTATGTTATCTACAGATCGGATGTGTTGTATAGGTTGCTCAATCCTGGTAGTTTCTGTCACACATAGTTTGAACTTATATAGTCATTTACAGCTTTCCTTCCAGTTTCTACTTACTTTCAGCTGCAGTCTAATTTGGGCTAGAGCTATTTCTGTCAATTGCCTTGGTCACTGGGAAAGCCAACTCCCATCTCCCCAACCCCCACAATTCTTAGTTCAGAAATTTCCTGGCATCCTATCTGAAAAATCTTATCCTAGGAATTAACTCTATATAACTTCTCCCTGAACTGCTTCCTTACATTGAAAAGGCTCATCTTAGTCTTTTTGGTTGCAGTGTTTCAGAGAACTATAGTTTTCTCTCAACTCAGCCCTCATGATTTTATCATACCCTCTCTTATCCCAAGTCCATGCCCTTCCCAATCAGGTGTCCTCTGGGATCTGTGGCAGTGTCTAGTCATATGATTAGGAGACAGGGATCTGGTCATTATGTGGCTAGGTTGTGGTATGTTACCTGAGCAAGGGGTAAAGATCTATAAGCCAGAGTTCTGAACTAAGTTTTCAAGATGTCAGTGTGACCCTTTGCAGGTGTTAGAATTTCTTCATTTTTAAAAGGTGAAAAAGGATTTCATATGATTGTTAGGAAGAATGTTTATTGAGCCCTGTGTCAGGTACTTCATTCTCATGAATCCCTCAGAGCATTGCTCTGGCAGAGAATGGAGTGGTAGATAGGTATATCTAGAAAAACATGCATATGGATATGTGCACATGCACTCATTATTTATACTGTATCTAAACATGTCTAGTAAAGTTACCGTAGAAGACACTTGTTTTTGCTTCTTCTCTGTGTGGTGTCATTAATCTAGATTCCCTCCTTGGCAGGCCCAGCTCTATTCCAGCATCTGATGATTTGCTTAATTGAAATCATATTCTCTTTGAATAAGAACTTCAGAAATTAAGAATTTGCCTCATTTTTAGAGAAATTACAGATAATTTTTGAACAAATATTAATGTCTGTAGAAAGAAAAAATTACTGTGGATTGGGGATATACCTCAGTTGGTAGAGTGCTTGTCTCGCAAGCACAAGGCCCTGGGTTCAATCCCCAGCACTGCAAAAAAAAAAAAAAAAAACTATCATGTGTCAGACAAGATTAGATAAAACCTAATAAAAAATGTTCATGGTGTTGATACATTCTAATACATCTACATGTTTTATGGGCCACTGACCTGTTTTCTTGCTGAAAAACAATCTCTTTTAATGATTTTACTTTTCTTTCTTTCTCTTTCTCTTTCCTTTTCTCTTCTGTTTTTGGTTTTTTTTTTTTTTGGTTCCAGGGTTTGAACAAGAGGACTTAACCACTGAGCCATATCCCCAGCTTTTTTTTTTTTTTTTTTTTTGAGATAGGGTGTTGCTAAATTGCTTTACTAAGTTGTTGAGGCTGTCCTCAAACTTGCAATCCTGCCTTAGCCTCCCACCATACCTGGCTATTGTTATTTCTTGTTATAGCTATTAATTGAATTATGCTTGAAAATTGATAGATGGAGAACAATTTTTCAAATAAAGCTTTTTTATATTCCTTTCTATGACATTAAAGATTTTTTTAGTTTATATAATATTTGATCTTTAAAAAATATTTGAAAGACCCTTAGCATAGAGATTAAATGTAATTTGACTTTTAAAAAGTCACTTCCCTGTCAAAGAAAGAACCATTGTTTTTGTTGAATTATAAATATTTTTGTGTAATTTCAAGGTTCCAGAGATTCTACAATCTCAAAGTTCAACAATTCATCTTTGAAAGTCAGAATGCCTAAGAGAATCCCATTTCCATATCTAAAATTAGAAATGACATTCAGAGACTATAGGCATTTTACTAGACATGGTAATTGTATGTTTTCTCTTTTTCAGGAAACTTGAAGAAAAAAATTCTAACAGCTCATTATTGAAGTAAACGTTCTCTCTTTTCTTTGGTTAGTACTTCTGTTCGTTTATCTGATTTGAAAACCTGTTGTAGTCATGTATCTATGATGTATTTCTTACCACTGCTCATTTTTGATGGGATTAATAAATAAGTGGGATTTATTTTTCCCATTTAGGTTTTTATTTGTTTCTAATCAGATACACATATTCATACACATATTCTCATTTCCTTAATTTTTGTTTGTAGATAACTGTGTGCAATACATCTTTGCCAAATTTAAGTGAAGTGCCTTTTTTTGGGGGGGCGGGTGGTACCGGGGATTGAACTCACTGGCTCTCAACCACTGAGCCATATCCCCAGCTCTACTTTGTATTTTATTTAGAGACAGGGTCTCACTGAGTTGTTTTGCACCTTGCCGTTGCTGAAGCTGGCTTTGAACTTTCTATCCTCCTGTCTCATCCTCCACATCTGCTGGGATTATCAAGTGCCTTTTTATAGATATCTTGAGCATCTTCCAAAAATGCTGTTTGCCATGCATGGGGATTGATGTACCCTATAGCTTTACCTGTGACTTTAAACAGATAATAACTTTTTAGAGAGTATGAGCTGAATTCACATTTGTAGTTGCCTCCTACAGTATTTGACAATTAATCATCATGTAAGGGATCTCCCTCCTCTCTTACATTTGGCATTTGACCTTGGGGAGGAGATTGAGGCAGGACCCAACTGGAGAAATCAAAGTCCTCTTTGGGAATGGGGTGACCTTCTCCTGACACCTGGGTTCTCCACCCCCTACTGTCAGGCTGCCCTACTTGGGTAGCTGGCTGTGTTCCCAGCAAAAAGAGGATTCCTGCCTAGGGCCTTAAGCTCTATCCTTGCTTGGCAGATCATCTGTGATTTTTGATTGCCCCTTCTGTATTTCACCAGCATATGTAATTCAGAACCAACTATAATTTATATCACCTTGAAGCCTAATAAGTGTGATCTTTACCTGCATCTTAATGTTTGCCAAACGTTTTTTTTATTTTCTTCCTATAGTTAAAGTGCAAAGGTTCTGTATTGAATCTGAAAAATGAAAAAATAGGGGACAAATTTCAGAATAGTGGTACCTCTACTAGCATTAGGGAAAGCTTTGTGCTATTGGATCTGTCCAGCAACACTGCAGTTTAATTTCATATTTTAAAATGTGCCTAAATTGGATACTAACTCTCCCCTCTTTACAATCCTTCAGTAATTTTCTATAATGTAGTGAAAGGTATAGCCCATACCTTCAGTTCATAGGCAGAATGTGGCCTGCAGACTCAGTAATTTACCACTCAGCAATTAAATCCCTGCAAATTTCACATAAGGACCAGATTCTAAGCTTTCCTTGAAAATCTGGAGAATGTGTCAATATTGAGCCCTTATTCTTGTGTTGGCTAGAGCTAAAAAAGCAACAGCATTTCCTTCTTCTCCCACTTACCCTTGGTTTGGGCAATCTGCCATACCAACCATACCAACTGGTGCCTTACACTCAACCTACTTGGCCATTTATATTATCAGTCTTGGCCCTCTACACATCCTGGAAAACCTCCATAGCCCTTTTCCCTCTTGTGTTCCTACCCACCCTCTGCCTTACCTGTAAAGAATAACTTGCAGAGCTCCGAGAAAGGGGCCATACTCTCTAGCCTTTGCACCTTTGCACATTCCAATCCCTTTTCTTGAAATTCATTTCCCCACTTACCCTCCTAGGCAACTCTCACTTCACCTCTGAGACCTAACTTGACAGTAGTATTTGGGTGACACCCAAATGACATGACACCCCTCCCTCACAGATGAGCCTCAGCAGGGTGCTTTTCACTGCTCTGTGTTACTCAGTTATAAGCCCTTACCCCACTGTCTGTTAACGGTTGAGTCACGTGGCTTTCTCCTACTTAGATCCAAAGCTTTTGAGGACAGAGCTGTCCCATGCTTTTGTTTATTCAGGTACTCACAATTCTTGGCATATTATAAGCTTACAATACATTTTTATTCATATGTTTTAATATTGTCTAAGATAGTGATTCACTCTTTGCCTTAGTTGCATAGAATCACCTGGACAACTTTTTTTAAAAAATCTCAATACTTGGGTCCTACTCCAGGTCATTTATGTCAGAATCTCTGAGGGGCAGGGGCAAGAGTCAGTAATTTTTTTTAAATATTTTTTTTGGATGTTGATAGATCTTTATTTTATTCATTTATTTATATGTGGTGCTGAGAATCGAACCCAGTGCCTTACACAGTCTAGGCAAGCACTCTACCACTGAGCCACAACCCCAGTTCCCAAGAGTCACTCATTTTTAGAACTCCTCTGGGGATTCTAGTGCGCAGCTAAGGTTGAGAGTCACAGACCAAAGGCATTTTAACTAGGGTAATCTAAAGAAAAGCAATTTACCATGATTTAGTTTGAGAATCAAACATTTGATGATGATTGTAGGAAAATCTACATGAGATGAACATTTTTTACTTCTCTGTGGCAGCACATGGACATTTAGACAAGTGGGTACATTTCTCTAAGAAATCAGTTTTTCCATCAAGTCAGACAATTCTGCATGCTACATTGTTGACAGATAATTAATCAGCAAAGCTATGTGCAGTACATTAATAGCATTTCATAATATTGGTAGTTATGTTGTGTAGCCATGTACCATTTTCTACATTGCTGCATTTTTATTTAAATTCCAAGTAGATTATTTTTTTTCAGGTACTCTACAAATTAGTTCAGACATTTATTGAATTTCTAACACTAATCACTTCTCTTTTTTTGAATTTTCTTCCATGTTTTATATTGGGAATGCTAGTTGAAATAAAGACAAACAAAAACAACTGTTATCTGGTGTGGAACATGCTCTTGGAATAAAAGCCATTTTAACTTGGTGAAACCTAAAACCAGCTGCATTGTCTAAAATGATCAGTCCTAAACTCATGATTTGGAGAAGATTCAAGAAAAAATATATAGTGAGAGCTGAAGATGCATTTATGAATTGGGATTGTCTTTATTTTGGAGAATAAGAGAGTGAGGTGAAAAATATTTCTATGTAGTCCCCTCCCCTTTAATGTGAATGGTAATTTTGTTTCCACTGAGAATGAGGTAGTATGCATTTGGTTTAAAATTAAGAGAGTTGGACTGGAGATATAGCTCAGTTGGTAGCGTGCTTGCCTTGCAAGCCTTAAGGCCCTGGGTTCAATATCCCCAGCACCAAAAAAAAAAAAAAAAAGGAAAAAAAGGAAAAAAAAATTAAGAGACTTTTAGAGATTTATGTCTTAAGAATCTTTTTTTGTTCATAAAGACTGTCAGATAGGGGTTGGGGTTGTGGCTCTGTGGTAGAGTGCTTGCCTAGCATGTATGAGGCCCCGGTTTGATTCTTGGCACCACACATAAATGGATAAAATAAAGATCTATCAACATCTAAGAAAAAAGAGACTGTCGGATAGTGGTATTAACTCTGAACTCTTTTCTGGAAGAACTTTATGAAGAGGATTGGCTACCGTCTGCCTCCACAGAACACTTCTTGAGATTTCTTTGGCTCTGTGATTGGAAAATCTCTTCCAATTAATCTTTTGTATCTGAATCAAATGATCTTTCTCACACTGCCTGATTACTGAAAAAGTTGATTCTTGCTGTAGTAATTTAGATTTTTCTAAGAATTCCCTGTTTATTTAAAGGTATTTGCCCCTCTAAGGTAACTGAGGCTAGGAGGGAGACATCTGGTTGTTCCAATCTCCCTTACCAGGATTCTCCTCCTGATAGGAACCAGGGGCTTGCTGAGCTTCTGGAGAGCTGGAGGAATCTCATTAACATGGAAGAGTCCTATGAGTGGCTCTTGACCCCAGCTGGCTCATTCCTAGGCTAGCAACAGTGGCATCACCTAACCATGGAGGAGAAGCAGTCAGCTCCAGACCTTGAGTTCTGCCAGGCCTGGCCTTCATCTTTAGGCACCTGAGGACATGGGGGTATAATTATGTGTCTTGAGACAGTGGCATTTGGTCACAGAGCAGAGAAGGGAACTGATTAATCAGTTAGCCCAGTGTACTCAGCTGGATCTCTCTTAACAGTCTAGTGCATCAGGGGTTGAATTTTGAATTCCTGTTCCTCATTTCTCATGTTTTTAGAGTGGTTCTTTCTGGAGGGGAGAAGAAAGTCACCAGTGGGGCATTTTACTTTCCAGGATATCTGTTTTTCTGCTCACCGCTCCTGCTGCCAGCTTCCTTCCCTCCCCACTCACATGACCAGGGAACTGGCTTCATACAGTTGACTTGGGTAAAGAAGTGGTGGTGGTAGCCCATGGAAGGGTGAGAATGCTGGCAGGAAGGGAGGGAGGTATGCCAGCTGCTATTGTCAGCATGCCTGGCACCAGTGTTTTCCCAGAATCTGCTTCTGAGGCTGGCCTCTGCCAGCACAAAGCTGCTGTTTGGAAATATAAAGATTTGGTCAAACTCTGGCAAAATACTTTTTAATTTTTTCTTGAGTTATGTGGTTTATTCTCCTGATTGCTCTGTTCTTTTGATTGTGGAGATCTGGCCTTTTCTGAAGGTCATTAACATTGCCGTGATTGTAATTTGGTAGGTGAAGAAATGGAAAGGAAGTTCGATTTTATTTGCCGTGGCCCTGAAGTGAAGCTTCCAGTCCATAGTTTATAACCCACGTTGAGTTTCTCACCTGAGGCTGGTTCAACCTTAGTTCATAGGCCAGTCTGGAGTCAGGTCAAATAGTAGTTAAATAGCTTCAAACCTTAGCAATGGGTAGTGGTGATGGTATTCCTGGTTATCTTTCCAGACAGGTGACCTGGATTTGTGTGTTGCCAACTGAATCTCCTCAGCCCCCGTTTTTTGTGCTTTGTATCCCAGCATCATATTGATAGTACTGGGCCTTAGGAACTGAATTTGGAAAGATTTTTGGTGCCAAGTGTGACTTTTAAATTTTTTTAGAAACTTTTTAATTCTATGTTTTGGTACCAGGGATTGAACCCAGGAGCACTTAACCACAGAGCCACATCCCAAGCCCTTTTTTTTTGAAAAATTTTTATTTTGAGACAGGATCTCACTGAGTTGCTTAGTGGCCTCACTAAGTTGCTTAGGTTGGCTTTGAACTTGTGATCCTCCTGCTTCAGCTTCCCCAGCTGCTGGGATTATGGACATGTGCCACAGTGCCTGGCCCAAGTATGACATCTTTAGCAGCTATGTTTCCTGTGTCCTGTCTTGCTCTTGCCATCTCCCTCATGAGACAGTAGAGTCTGGCCTGAACCTTGAGCCCTTCTGCTTACCAGTACCACCTGCCTTCTGAAGCAAATGATCTTTCTCACACTTCTGTGTGGTGTCTGTTCCATGTTGTATTTAGGTCCTTTTTCTTTGTCAGATGAAACCTGATGGAATGAAAAAGGCAGGTTTGATCTAAAACAGACCAAGTTCAAAAACTAGGCTTGGCATTTATTACTTACGTGAATTTGGGTAAATTTTTCTTTGGGCCTTAGTTCTTCATCTGTAAAATGGGGTTGCTATCTCGTCTCTGCTATTTCGTCTCTTATTCATTTGTAATGATTTGTAGCCTACTTCCAAGCCCTTAGGAGGAATTCACACCTTCCTTCTTTTTCTTTCTCTGCTTGGTATCTTGCATAGTGAGGGAGGTTGTCATGCCCTTTGTACACAGAAAAACACTTTCCTTGCTTGACTGCTCCTCTGTAATCGGCTTTTGCAGTTGGTCACTTTTCCTAGTTCTCTTGAATGTGTGTTAGTAGGTCTTGGGCCAGGTCTTCTTGGCTGTACAGGGTTTTCTCAAGAGGGGAGTATAAAATTGGACACGAGGGGCAAATCCAAGCTGCTTTTATTGTTCTTACTCCTATCCCAATTTTTCACTGTTTCTGATTAAAATCAGCCTGTATGTGTTTATCTATATGGCCCATGTGGTTCCACATGTCGCCATGTGAAATAAGTTATTGGCCTTTGGAATCTAGAGTTTTCTGGTTTCCAATTTGTTTAGCTCAGCAATGAAAATAACATTTATTGCTGTTAAATTGGCCCCTTGTGGCCATCCTCTTTTTCCATTCTGTAGCTACCAAGCAGCTGGCCATGAATCAGCGGAGTTGAAAATACTTTAACCAGAGACACTTGAACCTGACACTAAAGTTGTGCTGCCAAGACCAAGGCAGAGGTGAGCCAGCCAGCTGGCAGGGCACATGGCAACATTTTGCTTATGGATAGCCCATGAGCAAATCCTGGATATAAGTTCTGTACCTAAAGCCGAAATATATAGGAGATCATAAATTGTAGATTACTTCATCTTGCAGAGCAAAATTTGAATGTCACTTAAAATGCAACTCATACACTGTAAGGTTGATGAACTAGATCTAGTTTGCAACATGTGTTAGGTTGACTTCATGGTTATTGCAAGTTATAGGGAGTGTTCCAAATCCTGTTTTACAAGTGTTATGAAGTAAATGGAAAATATTTTCTATAATTTCAAATAATAGAACCCCAGAGGCCTTTGATCATATTGAAAGAGCCTGTGGTCAGCTTAAATCTCTCCAGGTTTTGTTCATTATATTATAGCCCTTTGAAATAGTTTTAATTAGATTGCAGAAAGCATTGATTTTCAGTGACAGATTAATGCCTAAATTGAAATATGCAAAGGATGGAAATAGAGGAAGTAAATGAAATAAATACCTCATAGCTTCTAAAACTCCTCTAATGAAGGAGTCTAAATAAAAGGCCACTCTTCCATATGCTTTCCTTAATACCATAGTGACTAGCTGAAATTCTGATCTTCTCCTCTTTTCTCTCAATCCTGAAGTGAAAAGTACTGTGGTAAATCTAGACATTGAATTAGGGCTATAGTCTTTGTCAAATCTAAATCATTGAGTCTTGCTTGGACCATGTTTTCCAACAGCGGTCAGCAAATGGTGGCCTGCTGCCAGTTTTGGTACAAACTAAGTGTCACAAACTAAGAATGTTTTTTTTTTTTGTTTTCAAAGGGTAAGAGAAAATGAGTATGCAACAAAAAACTTATGTGGCTTAAAAAAGTCCCCAATATTCACTATCTGGTTCTTTACAGAAAAAGTTTGCCTATTCCTGTTTTAATATATTATGAATGAGATCTCTCATGATGAGCCTAAATTGAGCATTCTAATTTGTGAGGTCAGCATAGTGGAAGAGGAGAAAAGGTGTAAATTTCAGAACTGGTCAGCACAGCACAGCGTAGCACAGTGGAAGAGTGAGTCTTGCTATGTTGTCCAGCCTGTCCTTGAACTCATGGGCTCAAGCAATTCTCCTGCCTCTGCCTTCCAAGTAACTGGAATTATAGGCAATGCCACCAAGCCTGGTTGAATTGATCTTTTTTGAACTGTTCCTTTCTTAGGTTGTCACTGTGATTTCCAAGTAACTTTAGGTAAGGAATTTAAATTGTTCTGTTATGGGGTGCAACTTAAGAATAGATGGATCACCATGGAGAAGTCCAAATTTGAGAGTCTTTTTTAAGCTGTCCTGCTGACTGTCTCACACAATGCCTCAAAAATGGCTATTGGGAGAACAGCCCCTACCATAGGGTTGCAGGGTTTTTTATGCCATAAATCAGTACATCAATCATAAGTGTCTGTTGCAAAGATTTAAAATTATAAACTAATGTCATGAGATCTAAAATCATTAGCAGAAGGGGGAAGTAGGTCAAAATGACCTTACTTAGGTACAAACTAAAGAATGGTTACTAACATCCAAACAATCATTGTTGACATCACCGTTAACATGGTGCATTGTTTAGGAGAAATAGGAATCAAAAAGAGAACAATTTTTCATCATATGAAAATTGTCATTTCATCATTTTGTATTGGTAAACAAGTAACTGATGATGGGTACAGAGGCAGGGTGTTCCCATGGGAGAAGCTCATTTCCTGCATAACATGGAGTCTCAGAGCAAAATGGAGTCTGTTTAGTCATTGCCCATATAGCGTGGCCTGTAACATTTCTATAGAGCCAAATCTGTCAGCCTGTCACAGTTCTTCCTTTTTCTTTCTTCATAAAATGAAATTGACATATTTCTGCTTTATATCAGGAGGACTCAGAAGAATTGCATTCTGGGATAAGAAGACCTGGGTACTTTACAGTGAAGGTTGAAGTTTTGGTTATGATTTGAGGAAAAGTCTTCTCTATTCTTGGTATTTAAAAATGACTGTGGCTGGGAAGTTCTTTGTGTGTTTCATTATGCTGTGCTTGATTTTTCAAGGAAAAGTTTGGTAGAATGATTCCTCTGGATTCAATCTAGAAGATTGTGAGAGGCTTTAATAACAAAAGACTTTAACCAAGAGAGGGTATGCAAAGATCATGGTGTTTTCCCTTTCCCTGGAAGGATGGGACTGCTTGACAAGTCTGGCATAGAGGAAGTGTTTAGTGTGTGACATCAGGGACTGGAGCCACTGGTCAGGATTCAGATGTACCCCTGGCACATGACTGCATTTAGCAGGAAGTAAAGAAATATGAATATGAGAAAGTCACTGCCAACCATATAGGAAAGTAGATGTTTGTACATGTCTTTTACTTATGTAGCATTTTTTCTGCTAGGACATAATGTCTGTTAATATGTTACTTTAAAAATCTGTAAGGATATTCAGTTTGTCTAATTAGGTACAATGGTTTTTAAAAATTGTTGTTTAAGGGTCAAATGACTTTTTTTCTGAACTGTCTTGATAAACTGAAGTATTCTGAAGTTCAGATATCTACTTCATGTAATTAATGCCATTTAACACTTAAAAATGGAAAAATGGTTAAGATGATCAGTTTTAATTAAATAATTATATTCCAACTCCCCCAAATTATGCAGAGGTAACAGTCAGTTTTAAGGCAATGACTCAGTAATAGTTCTCTCTTAGGAGTTTTAATTTTCTTCTTTGGACTGTTTTTTTTTTTTCCAGAGAGTGGGTGGGTGGTACTGGGTATTGAATCCAGGCAAATGATAGTCAAGTGTTCTACTATTGAGCTACACGCCTAGCCCTACATTTTCCAAAGTTTTAAAAAATAAATATCCATTACTTTTGTAGTTAGATAACATAAAAAATTTTTAGCACTGTTCTATGAACATAGCAAATATTCCTTATCCTTATGCACTTTGACCGCAAATTTAGCTTGTTAATTTAGCAAATATATATGCATTTAAGCCACAATTTTAATTTTCAAATCTCAAACTATTCTATAGTAACTCTGGACTCAGATTCAGGAGTAAAGGAAGTGAGCTTGATTCAATGGTACAACATTATTTTGAAAAACTGTACAGATAAATAATAAATACAGTTTTTGACAACTGTACAGATAAATAAAAATGAGGCAATAGTATGGCCTCATGTGAGAAACTTTGTTTATAAATATATGGAAAAGTAAATATCTTTTATTCTCAAGGGTTTTATCTTTTAAAAACTACATCTGGCAAGATGTGCTAACTTGCTTAACCCAAAAGAGAGGTAAAGTAAGAAATACTGGGAGGAGCTCACAGAGCTAGGTCAGTGGCAGAGCAATTATTTATCTGGTATGAAGCAATGGTAAAGAAGAAATAGAGAGAAAATCAATTTTTGCTAGAGACCAAACATTTTACATTCTGTTTAGGGTAGGGTTCTGAATAAGGGTGCACACATATTTAATCCTATGGATAGAAACTGGAGCAATGAAAAGTTGTAGATGGTTTGGGTTCTTTTGCCCTAGGAAGGGTAGTGTGTTTAGGTTAAACACCAGAAACTGAAAGGCAGAGAACTCGTACGTGGAAGTAGTATTCAGATACTGCAGAGTCATCTTGCTTACACTCCTTTACTTTCTTGCATTCTTATAAAAATAGGCTGTCAGAATGCATATAGTCTTCCCTTTTGCTTCAATGAAGAAAGAGGCAAAGGAAGAGAGTTGTTTTGAAATATTTAGATTTCAATTAACTGGATTTTCTTAAGATTAAAATATGTTGGGGGCAGCGAGAGAAAAGTGGATTGTGTGTATGTATGTATATGTCAACAATCAACAATTTCATTTTTTTTGGTGGAACCTGTTGAACTCCAATTGAGGTATTATATATTTATGAGAACAATGAACATTGTTTGTTATGTTTCTTTTCTGTGAAAAAACAATGTTTTATGAAATTTCATTTTCTTCTGAAGATATAAATATGGACTAAGAAGATGTTGTTAAAAATGTGAGCTTGAAAGGAAGGCAGAGAATCTATCTTTTTTAAGCCTAACAAAGTAAAGGGTCTGTAAAGACAGGACATTTTTAGTTGGATGTTAAAAATGTCCTCAAATTCATTAATTTTACATTAAGAACATTGGAGTTCTTTTCTGTCTGATATTTATCTACAATGGAGGAAAACCCAGGGCATTATCTAGGTTCTGATGAGTTTATAGGGAAAAATATGGACGACTATAAAGGGAGAAGTTGTGTTCATGGTACTTCGGTATTCCTGAATAAATGGATAGCCAGACATCTTCATCTTTTAATGATGCCTCAATCATCAGATCTGAAAGCTTGTTGGGCTTCATTTCTGACCCTATTTTGGACTTACAGTGAGAACTTTGAATTCTAGGTATTCCTCAGCCAAGGTCTCCTTCCTTCTAACTCTGTTTTGTCTGAGTCTTTTTTTATTGGCAATTATTGATTAGAATAATAATCAATAATCTCTTTGCTTATAGAGTTACTAGTGATGATAAATTCTTGTTGGTGGCATTGGCATAGAGAAGAATATGAAAAAGACATTAAGTATAGGAAGTGGTAGAAAAGTATTGAAGAGAAAAATATGAGAAAATGAAGCTTGGATTGACTAGTTATTTCTTGATCTTATACCTGCATGGGGACTTTTAATCTGTGACCTTTGAGGATGTATGTGAAGTGGAAGGGCTCCCCAACATCAACTCTAGGAGAAGAATATATGCCACACTGCAGAGTTTGAGGACTCGCTGAAGTTTTTTAGGTAAGTGAATGTCAAAATAAATTTTGTTTTAGCACTGTTTGACATGAGAGAAGTTGGTTGGTGAAATGGGTTAGAAGAGAGGCAAGTTCTGTTGAGATGTGAGGGGAAAAAAGCCTCTATGAAAGCATCACTGTTGGTGAGTGGAGAGGAAGAGATGTCTGTGAAGAATGGTTAAGATGCGGTGACAAGTAATTGCATCTATGTGATAAACAACATCTGGATTTTTGCATAGCCCCATTCTTCCTCAATAGTAATATGTGGAAGAACACAATATTTTAATATCAAATTATTTTTAGTTGCTTTTGCATGGCACTTTTTCCTTACTTTTGTAGGTCATGTTCTAATTTTGGCTCCATAAGTAAAGATTTGAGTTCTTAAATGGATGGAAGGAGACACAATAAGCAAAGCTAACTGAAGATCTGCCTTAGTAACTGAGAGAGCTGTGGTGCCATTGATAGAATGCAGAGATGTTGAGACAGAGAGTTGTTGTGATTGGGGCGGGGGTGGTTTGTAGTAGATGAGTTCAGTCTTGGATATATTTTGTTGGAGGAGAGTTGACCAGATAAATATTTCTTCTTGCCTGAAACCTGGAATGGATGGTAGACATAAGGCCTGAAGTGGAAATTTGAGAAGCAGTTATGTGGAGCTGTTGGTTAAAGCCATGGAATATAGTCTGTTCACTGAGGACTACAGAATGACCACATTTAGCAGATAGAAAGAAAAAGAGTATTTAAAGAAAACTGAAATAATAGCATGGGAAAATCTATTCTCCAGATTGACTGAATCAAATTACACTCCTGTTGGTAGTGCATTATAGAGTGTTCCTTAATTTTACTGCTAGGAAGAAAGCCTGTATTTTGTGTACTAACTTCTCAACAGGGGCAAGGCTGTGGTGATGTGTTACGATCACCTTCCCACCCAAGCATAGACCTTTCTTTTCTCTGTTCCACTCCAAGTTTTGCTCCCTTGGTATATAAATAAGTATTGTTAGTACTGGAAAGTGGGAAATGTAACTATAGAAAGTCTTACTTGGTTAGCCTAACTTGCTCTTTGAGAACTGCCAATTTAGTTGCTAATTGGTTTAATGGCTTATTACTATTCCTAAAGCCCTTCTAACATCTCATTTGCTTTGTTTTGTTGGTTATTCTGCCTAATCCTAGATAGAGCACTAATCTCCAGAATCTACAAAGTGCTCAAAAATCTTTACACCAAGAACACTAATAACCCAATCAATAAATGGGCCAAGGAAATGAACAGACACTTCACAGAGGAAGATCTACAAGCAATCAACAGATTTATGAAAAAATGTTCGACATCCCTCATTATAAGAGAAATGCAAATCAAAACCACCTTAAGATTTCACCTTACCCCAACTAGAATGTTTTTTATTAAGAATACAGGCAACAACAGGTGTTGGCGAGGATTTGGGGAAAAGGGTACACTCATACATTGCTGGTGGGAGTGCAAGTTGGTGCAGCCACTCTGGAAAACAGTGTGGAGGTTCCTTAGAAAACTTGGAATAGATCCACCATTTGACCCAGCTATCCCACTCCTTGGCCTATACCCAAAGGACTTAAAATCAGATTACTACAGTGATGCAGCCACATCAATGTTCATAGCTGCTCAATTCACTATAGCTAGATTGTGGAACCAACCTAGATGTCATTCAATAGATGAATGGATAAAGACACTGTGGTTTATATACACAATGGAATATTATTCAGCCATAAAGAAGAATAAAATTATGGTATTTGTAGGTAAATGGATGATGTTGGAGACTATTGTGCTAAGTGAGATTAGCCAATCCCCAAAATCCAAAGGCCGAATGGTCTCTCTGATAAGTGAATGATGATGCATAATGTTTGTTGGAATGATGGCAAGAATGGAGAAAGGATAGAGAGCATAGAGGGAACAGAGGGGTGGGGTTGAGGTTGGGGGGTAAGAATAATAACAGTATGTGTGAAAGACATCATTGCCCTGTGTACAAGTATGAATGCACAGATGGGGTGACTCTACTTTGTGTACTACCAGGAAAACTATTGCTGTACTCCATTTGTGTTCAATGAATCAAAAAATTAAATAAAAAAAAGAAGTAAAAAAAAAAAAAAATAAATAAATAAAATAAAAGTATATATAATAAAAATGTTTTGCGGTCCTAAAATTTTGATTTTTGCATTGGTGTTTAATGTTATTTTATTGTCTATAGGTTATTTAAAAGTTTGTCTTTGTAAAAATTCCCTTTTATTCTCTATAAGTAAACTTCCTTCCTAACTTTATTGTGCATCATGATAGTAAATATCTGTGAGCATTATAGATTGGAAGGCATATTTCAATTTCAAAATGTTATCCAATAGAAATTACTGTACTTCAAGTGGAAGTTTATGTAGTTCTATGAGAGTTAAAATGTCGTTAGTAGTAATGAAAATGAGCATGTATCCAAATCTAAGAATGTTGTAAATGACTGAGCTGAGCACAGATGCTTTGGTACATTTGTTTAGCAAACAAGTGAATGTATGGTCAAGGCACTATCTTAGTCTTTTGTGATTAAAGTTGAATGCAAAATTAAGAAAAGTTGAATAGAACTCTCTAAAAGGAAGATCTTTTAAAAAAGGACTACATTTAAGGAAAGCAAATTGAGATCAAAAAAGGAAAAACATACAAATAAAAACCATGAAGCAAAAAGGAATATGAAAAGTAAATCTTAGAAGACAAGGAAAAATTTAAAAAGTCAGTACTCATAAAAATAAGATCAAATTATCTTCTGTTATCTTAAGACAAAAAGAAAGCCTGCGTTACATAAATCAATATGCATAATTTGTGGAGCACTGGACTCCTGGAAGGTTGCCAGAATACCTTTTGGTGAGATGAAATCCAGGGGAGTTCTTATTTACAGGAAACCAGTTAATGTTGTTTTCTGTTCTTTACTTGTTTGCTTCCGTTGATTTTTCTTAATGTTCTTCATGATTCCAGATGGCTAGAGTAGTGAGAAAATTCTCAAAAATAGTTGGTTTGGGAGACATTGATAAGAAGTGTTCAGGTTCTTAATCTGTTGTGCAAATGTATGAATGATTATACTTTAATTGCCAATATGATTTTTCTTTGGGAGATAATTAGGTCATGAGGGTGACACTCATGTGAATGAGATCAGTACCTTTATACAAAGAGGCCAGAGAGCTAGTTAACTTTCTTTCTGCCATGTGAGGATACAATGAGGAACCAGCCATCTGCAATCTGGAAGAGGACCCAAACAAGAATCTGACCATGCTGGCATCCTCATCTTGGTCTTCTAGTCTCCAGAATTGTGAGGAATAAATTTCTGTTATTTATAATCCAGCCAGTCTATGATATTTTGTTGTAGCTGTCCAAACTATGACAGAATGCTTTTTAAAGTAGTGACATGATTGATGATATTTTGAATGCATGTTTTAGCACTATTAGTGTGTGACGAGGGCAAGGAGTTCTTTGAGGAGGTAAAGGTCAGGGGCTGGAATCCTATGGGTGTCAGCATGCTCATTCTATGTCAAAAATCTGCTCTTTTAACACTCACTCACCACCTGACAAAAGTAGGCCCTTTTGTCAGGGCATAAAGTAGGGCATAAAGAGTTCCAGATGTGACAATGTGGATGGAATAGTGCACCTCCATCATTAGAATCATGGCTCAGGCTCTGTCACTGAAAGCCTCATTGGCAACTGTTTAGTAGTCTATATGGACAGACACAAAACTACTAAACAGAGATGGGTCAAGTCTAGTATTATAAGAATATTTTTGGTTTTGAATCAAGATTTGAATGTATTCATATGTGTGTATTATATATCATTTTTATTTATTTTCTTAAATTTTTATTTTTAACTGATACACACAGATATAAAAGTTGTACATATTAACATGATACTATGTAATTTTTGCTACATGATTACATTGTGTAATGTTTAAATCAGGTGAAACTTATCTCCTCAAACTTGCATCATTTCTTTGTGGTGAAAACTTTCAAAATCCATTTTCAGCTGTTTGAAATGTATAGTACATAATTGTTATCTAAAGTCAACATACCATGAAGTAGTATTCCAGAGCTTCTACCTCCTAGCTGGTGTACACCAGCAGTTTACAGGGTTTCCCTTTTCTTTACAACCTTGCTTGCAACTTGATATTTAAATTTAGTCTTTTTGATATTAACCATTCTTAGTGGGGTGAGATGATATCTCATTTTGGTTTTGGTTTACATTTTTCTGATTATTAGTGATATTGAACATTTTTTCATACACCTGTTTGTGTGTCTTCCTTGAGAAATGTCTACTTACATCTATTGCCTTTTTTTTTTTTTTTTTTTTTTTTAGTACCTGGGATTAACCCAGGGGTGCTTAATCACTAAGCCATATCCCCAGCCCTTTTTTCATATTTTATTTAGAGATGGGGTCATGCTAAGTTGCTCAGGTCTCCCTAAGTTGCTGAGGCTGGCTGTGAACTCATGGTCCTCTTGCCTCAGCCTCCTGAGCTGCTGGGATTGCAGGCATGTGCCTCCATGCCTGGCTCTATTGCCCATTTTGAAATCTGGTTATTTATTGTATTGCTATTGAGATCTTGTAGTTCCTTATATATTTTGGGCATTAACCCCTTGTCAGGTGTATACTTTGAAAGTACTTTCTCCCATTTTGTAGGTTGTCTCTGCATTGTTGATCGCGTTCTTTGCTGTTCAGAAGCTTTTTTTTTATTCTTTTTTTATTTTTATAGACTTCATTTTGATTTATTGTACACATATGGGGTACAAATTTTCATGTCAGAAGCTTTTTAGTTTAATATAATTCCATTTGTCTATTTTTGCTTTTGTTTCCTGTGCTTTGGGGATCTATGCCTTATGTTTATATTCTCCTTCCTGCTTTGGGCCTCATTTTATTTTCTTTGAGTGTAGCTTTTTGTTTTTAAAATTCTTTTTGGGATCCCTAAACATCCACGTTTTAATTTAACTTTTCTTAATTTTGAATTCCATTTTATGCTCCAGGGCCTAGGACAGTGCTATAAATATGGAAATAACTCAGTTGGTTAAACAATGTAGCAAAAAAAAATTTTTTTTGTAGTCAGTTCATTCATGTGTAATATGTCTTGTATTCTGATGTAGACTAGCTTTTCTTATTCCTGATATATCTTTATAGGTAGATGAATAGACAGCCTCTCACAAAGGAGTAATTTCTATTTGTTAGCATTTTCCAGTTGAAATCAGCATTTGAAAGCCTACATTAGGACCTGAAGAGGTCAAAATCTTTGTCAATAATAATGCTATTGATAATAGTATTAGTAAATTGATGATGATGATGATGATTGGTATAAATTTTAGGTTGAACTACAAGAAATTGCCAATATTTGACCATGACCTGTAAAAATGGCATTTTCTTATAGGTTAGCCTAAAATGCTAGTAATGATAGCAGCTCATCTGCATTGATTACTGACTAGGCCAGATGTTTTCATGTGTTATTGGATCCTCCCACCTCATGAGCAAGTATTGCTACTTCCCACATGTTGTAGACAAAGAGGAGAAAGTAACTTTTCTGAAGTCACTTACAGCAGCATTCTTAATGTTTAATTCTCTTATTTTGCCTGGCAGAGTTGATTGAGCCAATTGAATGTGACAATACAAGAAGAAAGTTAAGAATATTTGGCTGTTAAGAACAGTGTCAGATCTAACACTTTTTTGAGCCAATGGTATTGTGAGATCATTTTATCATCAGAAGAGAAACTTTGTGCACAAAGCTCCTAGTTTGTTTATTTATTTGTTTTTGGTCTTTGGCTGATATATATATATTTTAATATTTTTTCTTTTAGTTTTAGATGGACACAATACCTTTATTTATTTTTATGTGGTGCTGAGAATTGAACCCAGTGCCTCCCACATGCCAGGCAAATGCCCTACCACTGAGCCATGACCCCAGCCCCCTTTGGCTGATATTTGTGAACACTAAATAACCATGCCCAGCAGGTGCTGTAAAACAGAGCAGGTTGTAGCCAGCTTCTACAGTATGAATAAGGATTATGATCCTTTCTCCTTTTGGTTACTTTTGATAACCTTCAACTTTTCTAGGCAGGAGTTGCCTTTTGGTGCATAACTGCCTAGCTGATCTGCATGGATCTGATTGCTTTCTGCCTAGATGTGTGGCACCTTCCAGACTCTGTGCTGCAAAGAGCTAGTTTTGCCCCTCTTGGTTAGCCTGACCACCCATGCTTTGGGATCATAACCCCACCATAGGTAAATCAGTAGTCCTAGTTCTAAGATGAGTCAAACTGGAAGTTTCTTATGGTGGACATTTGAGTCCACTGGCATATGGTGTTCAAGCTTTAATTGTTAATTGCAGCTTGGGCTTTACCATACTGTTTGGTCCATGGTTCAGAATGTGGTTTGGGGTCTTTGTGAGATGCTGGCTTAATGATGCTATTTGTTTTAATTTTTTAATTATACTTTTTAACATCTTTAGAGGCCATTGAAACAATTGGTAAATTGAATGTAATAAAATGTTTTGTGAAATTATTGAATATGGAATACTAATAGCAACAGAAAGTTGTACTTGAATATTGAGTTATAGATGAGTTTCTCTGATAATTTTGTATATTAATTGCTGAAAATACATTAGTACATTTCACATGAATGTACTTACCAGGTACAGATGAATTCCCTCCCTAATAGAATCACTATTCAGTCTACTAGATTTATTCTGTTATTTTGTCCCTTAAAGTTCACTTTTAAAGGTAACATAATCTTAGAATAGGGTGTGAGAGAAATTGTGGAAATGTTATTTCCAATACTACTCAGTCTTCTTTTTTTTTTAATGTGAAAGTACTATCTTTAAAATAAAATATGTTTTTATGACACTCATTGAAACAAATATATTGGATAATGGCAACAATCCTTGGATGGGAAGAAGCATTGCAAAATTTGACTCAGTTTTATCTCTCCAAAGAATTTCCATTAGAACTCCAATACAGAATTATTAGCTATAAATAGAGATCAGCTAATTTGATGAAGGGGCTGTAGGTCTGCAGATAATTGAACAAATATATCCTGGTTTAAAAAAATCACATGTAAGATGACAGTAACAGTGAATAGGGCAGAGGAAAGGAAAGAAGAGGGAAAGACAAGAAAAAAAAATATAAAGGAACAATGATGGATTTGTGTGCAACAAAATGCAGTTTCAATACCAGCCTACTTAACTCACTTTCTCACTAGGAGGCCATTGTTCTTTCTCAAACTCTTTTTGCTTGGCTGCTTTCCTTTCCTATTTAGGAGGAGGAGAGTCTCCCCCATCCCCCTTTCTGGTTCTTTGACCACAGACTAATAGTGTTGCTGAGGTTGTTGGGAAAGTAATGGAATTTTGCATCTGTAAATGTGGTCGGCCTCTGCAAGGAGGCTTCCATTACAAATGCTCCTGTTATCCCTCTGAGATTCTTTATCTCTGGTTGATTTTTTTAAAAAAGAATTTTAATGTTTAAAGAGACTTTTATAGATTATTACTCTTTCCTTTTCCCCTCTTTTAGGAATGTATATGCCTTGATATGCAAGATGCACACTGCAAAAGTATTTCAGTATAAGTGTTTAAGTTTTGGGGGTGTATGGTGTATGTTAAATTCTAAAAATAGTTGCAGAACTGGGGAAAATGTGCGCATACCTTAGTATCCAGAAAGACTTCTACTTTTAAAGAAAATAATTGGAGAGGTAGGATTGAAAGTATAAAAGTATGTGGCCAAATCACAATACCTGACAAGGGGATGGCTATTAGAGTGTGTTTTCACACAGGCTTTTGCACACTTTGTCCAGCTGACTAATGGCTAAAACAGATTAATGTGTACAGAAGCCACATGGATCAATGAGTTTGTCCTTCTTGAAACTATGCAGGTATAGTGCTTACATATCTCCCAAAGTAGCAGGTAATAGGTCACTTTACCTACATATGTATGTATTCCATACCTTGCTTGCCCATGGTTGCCAAGTGCTAAGTCATGACACATGATCTAAGTAAGGTTATGTTTATGGGGATTGTGGGACAGATTATTTGAAATTGGGAGTATGCCCTGAAATTCTTGTATTCAGCATGCATTAAACAAGTCCTTATGGAATGTTTATTAAATGCTGGGCATTATTTTGGGTGTTGGGGATGCAGTGGTGACAAAATAGTAAAAATTACTTATTCTCTAGAGGGGGTAGATAGATAATAAATGAATAAATATGTATATAAATAAATATATAAGATATGTAAGATAGTGATACAGTACTAGGGAAAACCAAAGCATAGAAAGGGGCTAGCAAAAGCGAAATAAGCCAAACCCAAAAACCCAAAGGCTGAATGTTTTCTCTGATAAGCTGATGCTGATCCATAATAGCCAGGGGTGAGGGGGAGGGTAGGGAAGAATGAAGGAACTTTGGATTGGGCAGAGAGGAGTGAGGAGAGGGGAGAGGGTATGGGATTGGGGAAGATGGTAGAATGAGATGGACATTATTACCCTATATACATGTATGATTACATGACTGGTGTGACTGCACGATCTACAGCCAGAGGAATGAGAAGTTGTGCTCCATTTGTGTACAAAGTGTCAAAATGCATTCTACTGTCATGTATGACTAATTAGAACAAATTTAAAAAAAAAAAAAGAAAGAAAGGGGCTAGTTTTGCTGGGTATAAGATTCTTGGTTGGCATCCATGTTCTTTCAGAGCTTAAAATATATTATTCCAGGCCCTTCTAGCTTTTAGGGTCTGGACTGAGAAATCTGATTTGCAGGTAAATGGATGGAATTGGAGAATATCATGGTAGGTGAAATAAGTCAATCCCAAAAGACCAGAGGCCGAATGTTATCTCTGATAAGTGAATGATGATACATAATGGGGTGGGGCTAAGAGAAGAATTGGAGGAACTTTGGATTATGTAGAGGGAAATGATAGGGGGGAGGGGGCGGGGACATGAAAGTGGTGGAATGAGACAGACATCATTACCCTATGTACATGTATGATTACATGAATGGTGTGAATCTACATCGTGTACAACCATGGAAACAAAAGGTTGTACCCCATTTGTGTGTAAGAAATTAGAACACAGTCTGTAAAAACAAACAAACAAATAAATAAATAAAATGTTAAAAAACCAACAACAACAACAACCAAAAAAAAATCAAAAGAAAGGGGCTAGCAAACATTGATAGGGCAGTAGAAAATGAAATTTTTGTTAGGGAGTGAGTGATATTCATTTCTGGGACGCATGGTTCTTGTACCACAGCTCTAAGTCTCCTGCATTATTTCCTTAGACTCTGCAACCTGCACAGACCTTAAGAGGACTGACATTTCAGCATGTAGAGATAGGTTCTACCACTGCAAACAAAACAAACATGCCAGGCGCTTTTTTAGTTATTGTAGGTTGCTGAAAATCAACTGAAACAACTAAGTAGCAAATAGCCAGAGATCCTGAGAAAGATGCATAATTAAAAAAACAAACTGCTCCTAATTCAGACATTTGAGTGTGTATCTCTATACCTCCAACAGGATTGTCATTCTTCTCTTAGTCAAGGAGAAACATGATTAGAAAGAAGCAGAAATTCCAGGGCAAGGAAGTTCACTTAGTGAGAACGTGATAGATTTGTCATTTATTGGCCCAAGGAAGTTCAAGCAGTGAAAAACTCTAGTCTGTCTCCTCCATCTTCCAGAGCATGCCCTGCACTTGCTGCTTGTTTTTTGCATATTGGGTCTCCTTACCTGTTGTGTGGGTTTCTGCTCTTTGTCCTTGTTTTTGTTTATCAAAACTCTACTCATCTCCTGATGACAGGGACCCATCCTTTTATCTCTGTTTTTGTGGTATCTGGTGCAAGTAAATGCTCAACAAATGTGTAATACATAAAAAGTGAATGGGATGAAATAGGGGAGCATGATTGGCATATACCTACTTCATTTTACTGTCCACAAATTTGTTACAAGTGGTGTTTCCAGTCTTTGTCTCATCTCTGACTTAGACTCTCCTTCCTTTCACATTCCTCTGATTAAACAAAACAAAATAGAACAAATTGGTTAAGGAGGATGCCAGACAACTACCTCAGCCAGAGAGGGAGGCTTTCCCTCTCATGTTTCTAAGTGGCCATCGGATGCAGTTTACTCTTTTCTCACTTCCTTTTTTAAAAATGGCTGATTTTTCCTTACTGGGTCCTTCTATTGCCTTCTTGCCCCACTTCCTCCCTTCTCATCCTCCAGGTAGACTGGAAGAGGATTTCATTTGTAGCCTGTCAGCTCTTCTTGTCAGCTGACAGAGATATGGTTGAACATTAAAAGGGGCTTGGGAGGTAGAGTTATTAAGGGAGCAGCAGCTTTGGTTTATCAGTGGGTGGGAAGTGGGGAATGAGCACATATGTATTTTCCAGTTCATTAAAGAGAGCAAAAATCCCAAGGTTTGGTCACGTTGGCACGTCTTCTTTGCCCCATTGTCTGATACATTAGTATGTCCTTCACACATGTTGTACCTCAACCTGTAAATGTACAGTCTGGCAGCTGCTTCTCAGCCCTGGGAAATAGTGGGTTAATCTGTCATAAAAACAGGGCTAGAAATCCTAAGGGCAGTTGAAAAAACAAGGAGAAATCCCTAAAGCTCGGCATGATGAGTTTTGTGAGCTTACTTAGTTCACTGATTAGGCAGTTATTTTGGTACAGAGTTTTTGTTTGTTTTTAAGCTTAGTTTAAAAACAAAGCCTAAGAATTTTCTATTATCATCATTCTCATTATCCTTATGGTCATTGTCACAGCTGCTATTAGTGAATGCCAACTCTGATCCATGATCGTTATGCTTTACACAAATTAGTTCATTTAATCCACAAATACCTTTACCAAGGAAGAGTTAATCCTAAGCTTTTAACTATAATTTCATACCACATTAGAAAGAAAAACTATAAATTTTCTATTGGAGGTATAAGCTTTGAGGTAGGATAAAACCATGAAAGGAAGTCATTTGTAAATAGGAGTATTTCATGTTATTCCCACTTTACCCTAAAACTTTAGTATATAGATTTCTAAATGGATTGAAGAAGTTTGGATTCACACAAAAGAGAAATAAATCGTAATTATATGCTGTTGGTCTAAAAATTAGATTCTAAGGATTTTTTACTTATTGGTAAATTTTTATGGTTATCCACATAAGATTGATAGGATTGGTTCTGTCTTCAGTTTACAGGTGTGCATGCTGTAGTAGGGAAAATTAAGACTTAAAATTGAATTAAAAACTTGTTTTATTTTACTTATGAATCTTGATGTTTTATTTTCTCATACAACTTCAAAACTCCTTTAAATAGTTTAAAAATAACTTTTAAGTCTGCTACTTGTAAGCATGCATAAGATTATAGCAGTAGTAGATTTGAGAGTATTTAAAAACTATTTAGAGCAGCTTTCTAATTGCCCACTTTAGCACAGATTGTAAATCAACAAACATTATCTAAATTCCTGTTCCATGCCAGGAGTGGTGTTAGATTTTGGGGATGGAATTCAACTAAACACTACCAATTGCAGCCCGCACCTACCCTGAACAGCACACAATAGGGTTTTACATGGGATGCATAGGAATGCTCTTGTTTAAACATGTTTCATATGTTATTAGGGAGAGCCCAGGCTTTTCATTAGTGGCCAAATGATTAAAAATCAGTTTATGTGTTGAATTAACTGAATTAACTTTTTAATTAAAGTCAGTGATGGGTTGGGGGAAGGGAGTATTTAGGTATGGTTTGAATAAGAGTTGATGGAAGCAGAGGCTTTGTTCATGTTTTCCTTTTGTCAGTAATCCTTTGTAATGCTCCAGTATCATGGTCTAATTTGAGTGGAATTAAGCTTAGACAGCTCAAATATAGTTAATATACCCTTTTTCAGATACTATTTCAAGTTAATGTAAGTCAGCTACCATGATTCTGATTCACAAAGGCTGATAAAAATGGATGGGAGCAGGTGGCAAGGACCCCTGCATTGATAGGTCATGGGGACTGATGAGATGTTTTGATTTCTTGTAACAATCTTATTAGGCCACCTTCTAGGGTTGAACAGGCTTTTTGTTAGAAGACCAAAATCTGTGTGAGGCAATCAGCAGAGATGTAAGAAATCAAGGTTGAATCCCAGATCCCTCCTATTTGCCACTGGCCTTATTTCAGGTTTGTTTTATCATCAGTAAAATAGATATGGTAGACTTTATAGGCTGCTGTGAATATTTAAATCCAAGGCACCCAGCACAGTGTCTGACTTGCTCCAGACATTGACTTTCTCTCTTCAACTTCTAGTGATTCCCAGCATGGAAATGGTGTTAGAGCATGTACCCTTTATTGTTCTACAGGTAGTATTTATATAGGTAATAATAGTTACTACTTTTTATATTGATTGCAGTTTGAAATGTAGTATTTTCATTATGAGAAAGGTATAAATTCAATCACTTTTGCTGAATACCTTTTATGTTGCAGGTTTTGTAGAATATATTAGAGATATAAAAATGAATAAAATTCTTTTTATTCGAGGAGTTCACAGTCTATTAAGGAAAAGGGATGCAGAGTTAACTGACCAGAGTGGACTGTAGTGAAATGTCTTACTTTCTGAATGGATATACTGCTGTGTATTACAAGGTTGGTCAGGACTCTGCCTTCTGGGGTGGTGGAGTCCAGCCGGGCAAAGCTTGTCAGAGATGTCATTTAATTGGGCTTTGGGATATGATGGACCTAGGGGCTGGAGGAGAAAGAGTCCTATAAATAGATATTACAGTGAGGAATGGAGTTAGAAGGTACCCGTTGTTGTCTTGGAATCTGGGGAATCCAGTGTGACTGGATTCTAAAATAGTTGAGATTGTACAAGTGAGACTAGAAATACACCTCAAGACATACTTTGTTCATGTTCTTATGAGCTCTAAAAAGAATGTGTTTCTTAACTTATATTTTGAAATGATCATAGATTCACAGGAAATTGCCAAGATAGTCTTTTGAAGTCTTCACTCATTTCTTGAAGTCTTCACTCATTTCATGATGACACCCTGAATAACTGTAGTAAAATATTAAATAGAAGAAATAAGCAGTACAATCAGTACAGTATTATTGACTGGACTATAGAATTTATGTTTTTACCTACTTTCACATGCACTCATGTGTGTGTGTGTTTCTGTCTGCCACAAGGGAACTCCCTTTACTCTCCATTTATATTCAAATCAGCTTCCCATGCCTATCCTGCGCCCTGGCAAGCACTAATCTTTTATCCATCTTTATAGTTTTTGTCATTTTGAGCATGTTAATAAATAGAATCTTATGTAACTTTTTTTTTTTTTTTTAAAGAAACAATGCTCTTGAGATTCATCCATGTTTTTCATGTATCAGTAATTTGTTTCTTTTTATTTTGGAGTAGTATTCCATTGTATTGCTTGACCACCCACTGAGAAGCATTTGGGATATTTCCATTATTGGGTTATTTGGAATAATACTATCATGGGCATTCCTGCACAGGCTTTTGTGTGAATATAAATTTTCATTTTTCTTGAATGGGGTTTTGAGTGTTTGGGAGGAATCTTGAATTCAGATATGGATTTGAACCTAGTTCTGAGAGCCTAGAATACAGTGGTAAATCCCTTAGCCCATGAGCAAGCTCAGCATCCACATCTCATTGTACTTTCAGTGTTCTCTGTTGTGACTTTTTTTTTTGTACTGGGGATTGAACTCAGGGGCACTTGACCACTGAGCCACATCCCCAGCCCTATTTTGTGTTTTATTTAGAGACAGTGTCTTACTGAGTTGCCTAGCACCTCACTTTTGCTGAGGTTGCCTTTGAGCTTGAGATCCTCCTGCCTCAGCCTCCTGCACTGCTGGGATTACAGGTGTGCCCCACCGTGACTGGCTGCTGTGACTTTTTTATCTTTCTGGAGGTTCTGATCTACAAGGACAAGTCAGGTAATGGTATGGTCAAAGAAATACAGGCCAGAAGCCACAAAATTCTTTCAGTATAACTCAAAATTTCTACTTGTATTTTAAAAATAACATCAAGGAGATATATAGCTCACATCAAAATTTCATATAAATTCCCCTTTCTGCTCTATTTTTTTCAGCTACCCACATACTCATAGCTTTTTTATTCTCTTTCTCTAAAATACTCCTCCATCATCCATGTGTCTTATCCTTTCTCACCTGCTATATCCTTTTATTTTCTAAACTCTTGAATTTTCCTACCTGTCTTTACTGTAGCCTCCACCCAAGAACTTTCCCTTTTCATTTTTGCCTTTTTAATCTACTAACCATGTTCCCTACCCCTAGCCCCACCACTTGGCTGATTAATAAGCATTCCCACTTGCAGACATCACAGAAATTAGTTTAGCAGCACATTATTATGGATATGAATGTGTTTTTATTTGTTTAGAGAATATGATCAGGATTTTTTTTTTAGTTTCTTTCCAGAAGCATTTTTTAGAGGCAAGTTCTTTCTCTCAGACATTCATCTCATTCAATCAAAGGCATATCTGCCCTTACTCTCCTCCCCAGTACCATTATCCAGGGTGTATGGAAAAAAAAATTTAATTTGCTTTTTATTTTTTATTTTTCCTAATCTTTTTTATTGGTTCTTTTTAGTTATATATGACAATAGGATTCATTTTGACATAATTATAAAAGCACGGAATGTATAATTTGTTCTAATTCAGTCCCCAGTATTCCAGTATTTCCCCTATCCCCGCCACCCATTCTCTTCCCTCTACTCTGCTGATCTTTCTGCTTTTTACATGTTAGAAATACAGGATTAACTCTAACTCTAACAGGTGGGACATCTCTCTAACTCTGACAGGTAGAAAATCTGTTGCTCATGAGCAATCATCCCAAGGAAACAAAGCTCTGAAGGTTTCTTAATGTATTTTTAAGAAGCAGGAAGCTGCTTTTGAATTTGTTTCTTCTCTCTGGAAAGAAATGAAGAGAGATACAGTTGAACTACATGAATGCTGGGCAGCGAACTCTGGAGCTTTCTGCTCTAGTACTGATCTTGTAGCTCTCTAGCAAGAGGTGTCTGCCTCTGAGCAAGTTCTTTTACCAGATTTTCATCATCTGTAAAATGCAGGGGCTGGGTTGAGTTTTTTCAAACTATAAAATTTTGGTACCTGGGGTCCACAGATGCAGAGAATCTAAATGAGTTGCTTAAAATCCCATTGTTTACCCATGGCAGAGCCAGCATTCAAACTCATTTACCTTCCACCCTCCTCCTCCATTTGAGTCCCCATAGCACCAGCTGTGTATGTAGGTAATAGAATGGCTTGAGTGGAACTTGAATACCTTCTGTATTTTCTGAATCACTTCCTCCTTAATCCACCTGCAGGTAACCAAGTGCCCTTTGTTATTACCATTTACATTCTGAGCATTTTTAGGTTCCTTAAAGTGGTTGGTTTCTTTTTGGACCTTTCAGTAGATTTTTCCCCCCACCAGTTTCATGTGATAAGGATTGTGGAAGCCCTAAACAATATTCTCCAAAACCCCAGTGCAAATTGGTGTTTTACTAATCACAGAGACATTATTGCACAGGAACAAAAAGATTTACATGCTTTGTTTCATCTTAACAATCAGAAGCAGTATTTTCTACATTAAATTATTTGAGTTCTTCTTGACAGTTTTTTCTTCCCTGAGTGCCACTCCTTGTTTTCTTAATGTTTTTCTTTAAATTGACTCATTTTATTATATTTAAAAATGTACTAACTGAATTGATAAGTTGATTTATTTTATTATATTGTTTCCAATTTACTTTAAAGTCATTAACTATAAATAGAAGAAAGTATCATCGTGCCCTCTAAAACCTTCTCATGTGTATGTATTATGCTTTGGAAAATTCTGCTTAAGACCAACTCTGTCAGTTGATTGGATGCCAGAGAAGAAAAGAATAAAAAGAAGATAAGAAACAAAAATGATACTGCTGTCAGCCTGTAAGTTAAATGAGTAATAAATGAGAATGAAAACATGAGTTGGTTAATACAAACAAATGAGTTTCCTTGACATCAAGCCCCTGATATTGTGAAGGTGAAGTTATGCATGTAAAGAAGGAACTTGAACAAAATAATATTCTATCCTGGTGCTTAAATATTTGCCCTCCCTTCTTTTTTATGGCTCTTGCTTCATTGAATAGTACTGAGGTTATAAGACCAGTAAATGCTGTGCTGTACATCTTGTCAAGAAGTCGCTCTTGTTGTGTCAGGGAAAGGAAGGCTTGTCCTTGTGGCAGGAAGGTGAGACAGAGTCAGAAGTAAATGAGATCAGATTCAGATTGCCAAGCTAAGGGCACCACCATTGGAGGCCACAAAACAGATAATAGGAAAGCTTAATTAAAAGGAATTGAGTAGGTTGGGCCTGGCTTAATGGACATGTGACCTGTATGGTTGCACAGAATCCCATCTTAGAAGTGCCACATACTTGGTTTCATGTTTTGCTGTGAATGTCTTGAAATTCTTAATTTCTGAATAAGGGGCCCTGTATTTTTATTGTGTTCTGAGCCCTATAAACTATGTAGTCAACCCTTGGTTTGGGGTAGGGAATTAGATAATGAATTGCAAAAAGGAGGTTTCAGCTATCAGCTGGTGTTGTCTCCTCTGAATGACTGTATTTATTTTTCTTATTAGGGCTTTATAGTTAATACATAGTGTTGAGTTCATCCTGACAAACTCATACATGCATGGAATTTGATTTCAGATCACGATTGCCTCCTTTTCCCTCTCCACTTCTCTCCTGTCCTTCTGCTCCTCTCCCATTCTCCTTCCTCTACTCTACTAGACTTCCTTTTGCTAGTCTATTTATTTATGTTTGATTGGTTCTTTCTACCTATACATAGAGGTGACATTCCCTCTGATATAATCATATATACACATAATATGATTTTAAAGAATTCATTCTGTATGCCTCCCCTTATCCATCCCTCTTCTCTGCCTCTCAGTCTCCTTCTACATTACTGATAGTTTCTTTATCTTTGTGGCATCCTATCCTTCCCTCCCCCTTCCCTTTATTTTACTCTAGCTTCTACCTTTGAGTTTCTTGAGTTTGACTTATTTCACTTAGCATGATATTCTCCATTTTCATCCATTCACTGGCAAATGCCACAATTTCATTCTTTTTTATGACTAACTAGAACTCCATTCATCTATTGACAGCACCTGGGTTGATCCCATAATTTACCTATTGTGAACTGTGCTGCTATAAACATTGAGGTGAATATATTGCTATAGTATGCCAACTTTAGATCTTTTGGGAAAATACCAAGGAGTGAGTTAGCTGGGTCATGTGATAGTTCCATCCCTGGTATTTTGAGGAATCTTTATACTGCTTTCCAGAGTAGTTGTACTGGTCTGCAGTCCTACCAACATTGTACTTCTGATTGATCAAGGGATCCAGCATTGGACTCCAGGATTCCTTTTGGCTAAAGCTCTTGACTGCCTTCCTGCCTTCCTTTTGTGGTTATAGGAAATGGCAAAATATGAGAATTTAGACTATGCAATGACCTCTAAGAACTTGAAAAAAATCATGTAGTAAGATTGTTTATAGGAGTTAAATTATAAAATCAACTTTAGTGCACCAAGTAGGGAGTATTGACAATAGGGAGTTGTAGGAGTGGTGAAGAAGAATCATAACCTGTTTAAAAGGAAAACTGCATTCAATGTCAGCTTTATTATTGACAAATTATATTTCCAGCTATGTTATTGTCCACTGTGACTAAAAACCTTCCAGGTATCAGGAGTAACTGACAACCTGGATTTTTGGGTGACATTTTTCAAATAAGCAGTTCTGTTGGCCTACTAAAATATGTCTAAGTTGAATATATTTCAATCCTTAAGCAGACTTTAAAATTTAAAAAACTTATTTTCTAGAGATAAACATGGAAAGTAACCATTCAAATTATTGTTTTGGGGGAGGCAGCCATAGCCATGTGAGCCTATCCCTAGTAAGGAGGTGGCGTTAGGGTAAGGGTTGTCTCTGGATATTGAGAGTTATGATACAGAAAGATTTTCTTTATGAGACGAGCTTAGGCGCTAAAAGGGAAATGGGTTTTTAAGAACTTATTTTGAAGCCGTACATAGTGAACTCACTGTTTTTACTTAGATTATATGACCTAGATCATAAGAAATAACTAAGCTTTCTTATACATTTTCCCCACACCTTAGGTAAGATTGTAAAAAAGTTGCAATTGCTCTTCTCCAGGAATTGGAGTCTTAGGCCTACTAGAGATTGAGGAGGAGTAGAAGTTTCTCTTACCACAGAGTCCCTTGCCCCCTCCCATCATGGTTTATTGTTAAAACAAGGACATTGGTATTATGTAGTGGACTCATCAGTCTTTCTCAATCTGATGCCATTTAACATGCAGTTCATATGTTTTTTCCTCCTTATTGTGTGTTTACTTTCTGAACGTGATTTTGTTTCCTAAGTGGATCTGCCAGAGGGAGGGAATGGCCAACTCTGCAGTTTAGAATGTAGGTGTCTCTGTGATTATCTACTGTTAATTGTAATTTAATAAATTGATGTTCTCATGTTGTGCAATAGTCTTGATTGTGGTTATTGTGAATCTGTCGATGAAATCTGGCATGCGTTGGTGTTCTCACACTCAGTTTCAAACTTTCACAGCTCAGGACCAAACTCCTACACTGGTGTATCGGTTAAAGTAATGAATGTCACTTTGGGAGGCTTCTTGGGATGCCTTTGTTTAGGTGACATAAAAAAAAACAAACACACACCTATTTGAATTTCGTTAGTAATAGAGATGAGACATATGGTCCATAAAATAATGGGGTAGACAGTGATGGTCCCTTGGAAATGTTAATAGAATTTTAGATAAGCTTGGGAAAAGTTGGTTTCGGTGAAGGTAAACTGATTTCTTTATAAGAGAATTTCTAGAACCTGTAGTCTTCAAATGAATGACCCAGTAAGAACACATAGTAAATGGTGTTTCTCAATCCCATTTGTTGTTGATACCTTTAAAATGTTTCCTTGGCAATGCCTTTGGAAAATACTGTGAAATATTTGCAAAGCCTGGTCTTAAGAATGCAATGAAATTGAGATTTTTCTAGAATTGTCTTGTGGTGATCAAGTGTGTCTGATCAACATGGGGAAATTTTTGTTGAATCCCAGTTTGTACTGGGTTTTGCAAGATCTACCCTGAGTGTTCTGGAATCCTTAGGAAAATGGTATGATCATTTTCTTACTGTGCATCTGAATTAATGAGTTGTCTAGAGAGGTAGAATCAATAGGAAATAGATGTATGTATGTATGCATGTATGTATGTATATATGTATATATGTATATATGTATAGATGGATGGATGGTTGGGTGAATGGATGGATGGATGAGAGAAGATTTATTAGGGGAGTTGACTTATGTGATTTTAGAGACTGAGAAGTACCATACTAGGTTATCTATTAAGTTGGAGAACCAGGGAAGCCGGTAGCATGGCTCATTCCAAGTCCAAAACCAACAGAACTAGGGAAGCTAATGGTATGTGTCTGAGGCCTGGGAACAAGGGGAGCCTAAGTTTTAACTATGTCTGAGGCTGAAGACCTGAGAACTGGAAGAGTGCTGATGCCAGTCCTGGAGTCCAAAGACAGGAGAGGATATCCCAGCTTCAGGAGAGATAGAGAGGGAGTGGGGCAGTCAGGGGAGGAAGAGAGGGCATGTGCATGTGAGAGAGAGAAAATGAATATGAGATTGTACCTTTCTTTGCATTTTTGTTTTATATACTCTTAGCCAGTTGTATGGTTTAAGGAGGCTCTTCCTTACTCAGTCCATTGACCCAGATGTCCATTTCTTCCCAAACATCCTAATAAACATTCCCAGAAATAATACTTTATCAGCTATTTGGATATCCCTAATCCAGTAAGTTGGTATCTAAATTAACCATGATAGTCTGAATGTAGATTTGTTCCAGTGTGGGCCTCAGAGAATAAACGGGACTTGGAAATCTCATTCTAGGTCTTTAGCTCTACATATTGTGAGCCATCCTGGAATTCCCAGGGATCCAAGACTTCTTTTTTCTGTTTATTTCTTCTTCCAATACCTTACTTCTTAAGTGGGAACTAGAGAAGTTGCTTTTGAAGACCCATTCCAGAACCTGACCCTATTCTCACAGATAGGAAGACTCAGTGAACATGGTGATTAAATCTCTATATAGCTTTTTTTTTTCCAGAGCATCAAAGTTCAGATTATAGAGTAATATGATTTTACAGACACATATTTCCTTTGATTCTAGAATGAGAAAAATGCATGCAGAACTGCATTTCCAAATACAAAACGGTGTTTGCCTGTACAATTCAATTGTGTGTTCTCAGCGTGTAATGACATTAAGAGGAAAATTGATTAGTATTTTTAAAACAGCAGGAAAATTACTTCTCCCCAAACATTGGTTAGTCTTTGAATGGGCTTTTTTATAATCCTTTTCTTTCACAGACTGCAGGGAGCAGCACAGTCATATTTTATGTAGAGTCAAGCAGAGAAAATTTTCTGCGATTAAACTTATTGCTATTTTTTTCAGCAGGTACAAATAACTTTGTCTTTAGTAGTTACATTTTCCTGGTTTGATAACACATCAGGACTTCTTTTGTTTTATTTTGATTAGAGACAAAAGAGACTACCTTCTTATATGAAATGCAGGAAAAGGACATACTGGAATTTTCCAATGATATATACTCTTTCTTTTGGCTTATAGAAAGCAATTTGTTTAGCAACCTTGCATGAGCGCTTTAAAATCCTATTAGCTGAAACTCAAATACATTAATTTGTCCCTGTTTAGATGTTTGTAAAATATAGGGATAAAGAAGACTGAAGTTCTTGCCCTCAGGAAACACAACTATTTGAGTGGTGGAAAAGGAAATAAGATAAATATTAATGTAGGAGAGTTTATGATGTACTCAAATGGTTGGTTAAGAAATTACCTAATCCGTGCATGATTTCAGAGGGAGAGAGACTTTTTATGCATCTGAGGTAGTTGGGGAGGACTCATGAAGGAGCTGAGCTTGAGCTGGTGCCTGGCGATGGGAAGGATTTAGTGGAGAAGGAAAGGGGATACTGGTGGCATTAGCAGATGTGTCTAGGCCAGAATGGGCTTCTTTTTCAACAGTAAGCAGACTTCTTTGACTCTAATAGAGGATTAATGAAGGGAATAATGAATAATGGGAAATAAAGCTAGAGAGGTAGATTGAATTAAAATGGAAAGGACTTTGTCAGGCAAAGGAATCTGGACTTGATTCTGTTTCTTCTTCTCTTCTTCCCCTCCTTTGACTCTTCTCCCACCCGCCTCCAAACCAGGAGTGCTTTATCACTGAACCACGTCCCCAGTCCTCTTTATTTTTTGAGACAGATTCACTAAGTCTTGTTGAATTGCTGAGACAGGCTTTAAATTTGGAATCCTCCTGCTTCAGCCTCGCCAAGTGCACCATTATGCCTTGCTGGACTTGATTCTGTAGACAGTGAATTAGCTAGTGGAGGATCAAGCACAAAGAATAAGTCAAAAATTTAATGGTTTTTTAGTTTATTTAGAACAGAAGCAGCATACAGCTTTGCACCCAAGTGCCTTATGATGGAAGATGTGAGTGAAAAACACTGGGTGCAAACTTGTGTCTTTACTTCTGATGTGGAATGTAGGTAGGTGAGCTGCTTAATTTTTACTCTTCCCTTTATTTTTCCTTTCCTCTTCTAAGATTGTGTAACACTTTTTTTTAAGTCTTAAAATGCTTTAATTCAAATTTGACCTTTCTTACGCTGTGATAGTTCTAATACCCAAAGCTATTTTCAGTTGTTCCAGATTGTCATAAAATTTTGATTGTCCAAGTGCCAACTGGAGGAGCCAAACCTGGTCTATGGAGGATTGTTTTAAAAATCTGATTCTAAATAAAGCACTTTGGGACAGAAAAATAAGATGTGGCCTAGTTCTAACTCACCATTCAGCTAAAAGTATATGTATTTTTTCTTCTTTGCCTAAATATTTGTCTGGCTCTTTTAGAGCCAGAAGGCATACAACCCAGAGCCAAGAATATTTAGATTTTCTCTTCACTTCTTCATTTTTTCCAGAGTAGTTTTTGACTTCTACTATACTTAAAAAGTTTTACCTACAAAGAAATTTCTCCAAAAATTCTTTTGGCTTTGGTTTGTTTTAAATTCCTGGACTTTTCAACCCTGTCCTCCTTGCAAATTTGAAATTGAATTTTATTTGTGTTTTGAATTGTGAGCTATCAATAGGATTTACTTCTCAAGATATAAAATTAAGTTCTAGCCAACGGTGTCAGTAGCAGGAATTGTGATTATAGAGAAATAGTGCATAATGCAAGCTTTAGAGCCAGAAAAATCTTGGTGACCTGAGTGTCTTACTGTGACACTTGTCATTTTTTGAGTTTCATGGGTAGAAGAACTTTAAGCAAGTTCCTTTCTCTCTATGTAAGTGGACTTTATCCTAGTCTTATAATCACAGAGTTTTATATAAGAATACAAATAGACCTTTAAGAATATCTATATTGCCTATAGACCTTCTGAGACTGCTGAGATACAAGAAGAGGAATTGGAGTGAGTCCCCGGGAAAACTGTGAGCTGAGGGTTTTGGCTCTTCAGGTTTCAGGCTTCTATCTTCTCTGAGTCTTGCTTCTTCATCTTTAGAATGGAAAATAGTACTTACCTTACACGGTAGTTATGTAGATAAAAATAGATTATTCAGCACAATGCCAGGTCTATATTACCACTCAGTGAAATGGTAGCTATTATTGGTGAGTGGTAGGATTTGTATGGATTTGTATTTTTCAGCTCTGTTACTTTCTTCCTTGGATTTTATGTCCTTTTCTACCACCCTAGAGGTTCAGAGCCCAGGATTCTTGAGTTAGGAGAGGGGAAAAAATAATAAAAATAAACCTTGGGATGAAAGTAGTTTTAAAAGTTCTCAGAATAGATCAGTGTAACACTCCTAACTTATTGGCTTAACTTAGTCATAATACTGCAGTGGAGGCTGGGATACGTGGCTTCTTCTCTGGTGGCTAATGTTATGGAAGAGAAGAAGGTCAGATTTTGATGGATAACTGACAATGCTAAGGCATTGAATGAATATGCATCTGTGACTTGAACTAGTGTCCCCATGGAAACAAAACCTATTATGATGTTTTTCTCAATGATTATATAATCATCTTAGATATTTTGTATGTGTTTCCATTTCATGGTTATTCTTAATATAGAAAATTTTACCTCAGTTTCTAATCAAATCATAGAGCATTTTGACTTTCCAATTAAAAAGGTTAAGATATCATTTATAGTCATCCAGTCTAGTGTTACTATTATTACTTTTTATATTAGTGAGGTTTTAAAATTCAAGATAGAGTCTCACTGAAACCTTAATTAATGTACACTTTTATGTGTTTCTGCTTTGTAGTCACAGATGCCTGCATTGGTTATTACCTCCAGAATTCTTAGGGTCACATGGAATAAAACAATCATAGTAAATCTATACACAATTGATCATGAATATGAAAATATCCTGTGTACCTAAACCTGTTGTTGTAAATACTCTTGTCTATATATATTTTTCTATTTGTTTTTAATCATCTGCCTTTTTGGGTCCTTACGCTGAATTAAATTTTTTTATATTGGGATAATTGTAGTTTCACATGCAGTTGTAAGAAATAATACACAGATATCCTATGTACTGTTTATGTAGTTTTCCCCAAAGATAACATCTTACATAATTATAATATAATATCATAGCCAGGAAATTTACTTTGATGTAATCCACAGTCCTTATTCAGATTCCACCAGTTTTACATGCATTTGTGGTATGCGTGTGTGTGTGTGTGTGTGTGTGTGTAGTGCAGTTTTATCACGTATAAATTTATATGACCGCCTTCATAGTCAAGATTCAAAATAGTTTCATTGACACAGGCTCCTTTGTGTGACCCCTTGTAGCTACAGTCACCTTTCTCCCTCCTCCTATCTAAGCCCTTGGCAACCAGGGTCTTGCTAAGTTGCTGAGTATCTCACTAAGTTGCTGACACTGGCCTTGAAGCTGTGATCCTCTTGCCTTAGACTCCCAGGTTGCTGGGATTACAGGCATGCATCACATGCAGGGCTTTTTCTTTTTCCTCAGTTCCTTTCCTTTTTTCTTTTTCCTTCTCCCCCTCTCCCTCCTCCTTATTGTTAAATAATGCTGTTGTGAATAGTTGTGTACAATTTTTGTGTGAACATAATGTTTTCTATGTATTCAGTGAGTATATGAAAAAAAACCCAGTATATATTCTTTAGAGAAATATCTATTTAGATTCTTTGCCCATTTTAAAATTGAGTTTTAATATTTTTATTGAGTTGTAAGAGTTTTTCTAGTATATTCTGGATACAAGTCTTTTATTAGATATATTTTGTGCATATATTTTTTACCATTTGAATTGTCTTTTTACATTTTTTATGGTAACATTTGTAGCATAAAATTTTTAAATTTCAATGAAGCCCAGTTTACCTATTAGTTTTTTGTCTGTTGTGTGCTTTTGCTGGTGTATCTAAGAATCCATTGCTTATTAGACCACAAATTTACTCCATTGTTTTAAGAATTTTGCTGGCTGAGGGTGTAACTCAGTGGTAGAGCCATTTCTGAAAATGTATGAGGCCCTCAGTTTGATTCCCAGCATGAGGGAAGCAAACAAACAAACAAACAAATAAACAAGTTTTGTACTTTTTACTTTAACATTTGGATGATTATCCATTTTGTGTGATTTTTGCATATGATATAAAGATTTCTTATGTTTTCCCCAAAATTTTATATCTTTACATTTTACATCTAGTTCTGTGATCCATTTGAGTTAATTTTTTATAAAAGCTATGTCAATTGTTGACATAGCTTGTTGAACTTAGATTGAATTTTTAAGTTAAAATTTAAGTGCCCTATAATTTTTAGGTTAAATCGAAGTGCAGTCAGACTTAAAGCTAATTTCTTTTGGAGAAAAAGACACATTTGAGAAGGAATCTCCCACCTTATTAATCTTAAAAAGAGAAAAATAAATAGGCAATAGGAGTATCAAAAAGGGCTCCCTTCCTGGAGCAGTGTGTAGAGGCACTCAGAATGGTCCAGCATTTCACATACCTTCATAGGCTTTTCTACAATACAGCCTCTAAAAAAACTAGGGTATCCTGAATCCCTGGTAGTAGAATTCTTTACCTTTATATAAAGAAGGTTGGGAAAGCACCAAAATCTGCATGGGTGTGCCCAGGTAGACTTTAAGGGGTTTGTGCTTTGAGACATAAAGTCCTTATGAGATTGTCTAAAACTAAAAAGTATGTCAGCAGGGCCTATGGTGATTCCATGTGTGCTAAATATGTCTGTAACAGAATCAAGTGTACTTTCCTTATTGAGGAACAGAGAATCGTTGTGAAAGTGTTGATGGCACAAGCATAGAGTCAGAAAGCTAAATAAAAAATGAAGCTTCTTTGAGTAATAAAAAGTCAAAAGAAAAAAAGTATCAAAAAGGTAACAAATTTGCCTTAACACCTTAGTTTTTCCTACTATGAAAAGCAGATAATACTTCTAATACTTCTTGCCAACCTAAAAATATAAATATTAAAATCAGAAATACCAGTTTCTTGTGGATGTGTAGCTCAGTTGTGGAATGCTTACTTAGAATGCTTGAGGTCCTGGGTTGAGTCCCTAGCACCAAAAGAAAAAAGGAGGAGAGAAAGAAATATCAATTTGTTTTTATTTTTTTCAATCTCTGTTCTAAAGGTACTTTATAATATCATTTAAAAGACTTGCAAATGAGATAGTGTTTAATAGAAGTACCTTTCAATAAATAAAATAGAAAGGAAATTAATCCTTGAAGGTAAAAACACATTTTATTTTAAAAGTTTTGCAGTCTTCAACCTAAACTAATGAACCACAATTAAAAAAAAAAAGACTCGGTTTTTCTTATTTTAAGTCTTTTTTGTCTAAATATTTGTTCATTCATGGCTTTTATTAGGTTGTTTATGAACAGCTGGTGAACATGTGATGAAGTCACACCCCATTAATAGAATAATAATTTTCCATGTGGTTTGGTGTTTTTTTACAATTATTTTGCTTTATAACAAGCTTCTGTTTGTTAAGTTTGGCCTGTCTTGAGAAGGGTCTTCAAATACCTGAATTTGTTTTTTATCATACATTGTTTCTTAAATTTTGCAGTTAAACTTTGTACTTTATTGCATTACTTTAAAAATTTGTACCATTAGGTTGTTCAATTTGAAAGCTATGTTTCAAAAAACGATTATTTCACATGTATCAAAATGCTACATTGTATTCCATTAATAAGTACAATTATTATGTGTCAATTGAAAAGAAGGTAAAAGAAACATAACAATTCCTGTTATATTTGAAATTTTGGGGGGGGGGGTTATTGGAGATTGAATTTAGGGGCTCTCAGCTACTGAGCGACATCCCTAGCCCTGTTTTTGTATTTTCTTTAGAGACAGGGTCTCACTGAGTTGCTTAGCACCTCACTTTTGTTAAGGCTGGCTTTGAATTTGCCATCCTCCTGCCTCAGCCTCCCGATCTGCTGGAATACACCACTGCACCCAGCATAATTCCTGTTATTTAGAGTAACTGAATAACTAAGAATTACTTCATATAAGAATGGGTCTTCAGTTAAATTACTTAGTTAGTTATGAAGCATATTTTAACAATGTGCATATCCTTTGTGATGCTCTTTAAAAGTATTTTAAATTGGCATATGATTCTATATTCATGTAATATAAAGTTCACCTTTTAAAGTATAAAGCTTAGTAAATTTTTAGTGTGTTCACAGTTGTACAACTATCACCACTAATTCCAGAACATTATGATGTTGATTATTTGTCAATCCCTTTGTGATTTCTGTTTACTAATTTTATGTGTCTAACTTACATCAAAATAGATTTGAGGTGGCTCACAATAAGAGACTGGTTATAGAAAGGTAGTATGATATAAGTGATCAAAAACATGAGTAGAAAGAGAGGAAGATATTTACCAAAAACTCAAACTGAAACTAAAGTAGTATTGCTATTAGGTGAAACACATCAATCTAAAACTCTGAATCTGGCAGAGTTTTATCTTCTATCACAATGCCAGAATTACTTTTTCCTAAAAACTTCTTTTTCCTAAAAATAAGCCAAAACATTGAGCTTCCTTCTTTAAAGTTCCCTCTTCATTTTCATGACCCAAAGTCATGTTTCACAACAATGTTTGAGACTCATTCAAGGTCATGTATGTTGAAGGGGTATGTTTGAAGGAAACATGCTCTTCTTGTAGCATCGATTTTACCTAAACATTTTAGAGAAAAACCAACATTGTATTGTTAACTTGAAAACATTGCTTAATATAAGAAATAGCCACATGGAAGAATACAGAATTTGTATGAAACACAACATTAGACTTCAAACAGATGTGCTTGGTCTCAATTGCTAAGTAGTATGACTTCAGGAATTCTATCTAGTACACATTCTCTTTCTGCCTTAGAAACAGCTACAAAGATTTGGCTTAACAAACTAAAGACTCTCAAGACAAAAGAACCCAGCAAACCCCCAAAAGGTATTTCCAAATTTTTACATTGATATAAAATTCTTTCACGATATGCTAAACTTCTCATGGATCTGAGCCAATATTGGGCCTTTCAGAGATTCTTTCTGACTGGAATGCACCCTGTATACCTGCCCCAGCCTCTCAGATTTCCCTCCTTCAGTTTCAGCTCTTGTGAAATATTTCTGTACAGTTGTCTTCTACTGCTATGTTCTCCAGAGACTTTTTCCTTGCTAACATTTTTGTAATTATCATAGTGTATTATTAACAGGGCAGTCAGATTAGGTAGAGAGGGAGGTGGTAATGGACGTATATTTCTCCACCAACTATAGACTCTTCCCAAAACAGGGCTCATCTTTTATTCATCTTTATATCCCTTATATTCCTGGTGCTTTATTTTGTTTGTGACACATAGTAGATATTAAATAAATGTTTTCTTTCCCTTTTTTTTAAATAAATGTTTTCTTGAATTAATGAATGAATTCTAAATGACGACTTATGGAGGATAGCCATTGCAGACATTTCTGTTTATTTGAGCTTAGTGAACTTTCTTTTCTTTCTTTTCTTTCCTTTTCTTTCCTTTTCTTTTTTTTTCTTTTCTTTTCTTTCATATTTCAGGATAAATGGATCTTTTGAAAATCATACTTCTTATTGCCTTTTCAGTGTGCTGTGTAAGGCTTTTAGCACTGAAACTGCTCTTGCTAGGTCAACAGTGACCAGTACCCAAATCTAGCTACCCAAAATATCTCCCCATTGTTATCTTTCTGGAAGTTTCTGTTAAATTCCACCTTCAAAGCGCTTTACTTTCTTATTTCCAGAACAGTGTACTTCAACTTTCTATATCTCCACACACTTTTCTTCCTCCAATGCATCTTAAATGTTTGTTGACCTTCCAGGTTTTGCCTTTGGCTGTTGCTCTTCTAGATATTGTACTGGGGCATCTTAGCCACTCTCCCTGTTATCTGTTCTCAAGATTGGGACCCTTAGTTCAGTCCTCTCATGTGAGCATCCTTCTCATCTCTGAAGCTACCTCTGGCATTGCCACCAGAAGAGTTCAAAGCTTCACAAACATTGCATCTCTAATATGAATTTCCCCTTCTTTCCTGCTAAGCTATGTCTTTTTCTGTATTCTCTTTCATCTGGTTGAAACCTCACCATCTTCTTAGTTACTGAAGTCAGAAAAATGGCAGGCCTTTAGGATTTTTCTTTTTTACTTTTACCTTCAATTTACCCATGAAGACCTCTCAATTTCTCCCCTTGATATTTTGCAAATTAGTTCCATATTCCAAAGCTACCACCTTTTCTCTTTAGTACTTCTGCAGGGTGCAAAGTGCATCTGGGGAGTAGGGAAATTGACACTGTCCAGGCCAGTGACCTCATTTTGAATCTCAGGATAGTAATTCAGGACTTACCAATTATATTGGTATATATCAAACATTAAATATCTGTGTTTATTGATCCTGACATTTCTAGGACCACTGTTTTTCTCAACCACACACACACTATTTCTAGATTCGTGACTCATCATCATGAATCTGCTGAACTGCACTGCCCAAGAATTCTTTGGACTGCTGTATACCTAGAAAGACTTGGGTATTTTCCAGAGCCACATTAGGGAATGCTCCTCAAAATTCCTCTCACACATTCAATCTACCCTGCATCTGAGTGGCAGGAAGAAGACTATGATATGTCTGGGGAGCCCCAATTCTCTTCCCTGTCCCAGAACTAAACATGGATTGGAATCGACGTTTTCTTTACTTCAGTATACTCAGACGGAAAACCCCAACCACTACTTTTATTCTGGCCACCAAAATATGTAGGTGTTTTTCTCATACCAGTCAATTCTCTGACACCAGCGAGATGTCTTACAATTCAACTCAATTCTAACACTATGTTCCTGGAGAGAGCATCAGATCCCACAGATTAAGGGCTCAGTCTCACAAGACTATCTCCATTTTAAACATCAATCCCAAATCCAGGTCATCAGCTGTGCTTCTGACTGACTGGTTATAAATCACAGGTTCATATGATCCCCTTCTCAGGTTTGATCATTTGTTACAGAATGGTTCACAGAACTGAGGGAAACATTTTACTTAAGTTTATTGTTTATTAAAAAGGATGCAACTCAGGAATAGCCCATTGGAAGAGATTCATAGGACAAGGTATGGGGGAAGTTTCCAAACGTCTCCACGCATACCACCATATCAGCATCCCAATGTGTCCGCCAATGTGGGTGACCTCCAATCCCAGTTCTTTTAGAATTTTAGGGGGTCCTCAGTACATGGGCATGGTTGGTTAAATTGTTGGCCATTGGTGTTCAAGTCATTCTCCAGCCTCTTTTTCCCTCCCTTGTTTTTGAAGGCTAGGCTGAAAGTCCCAAGTCTCTCATGACATGGTAGGTTCCTGTGACAGCCACCCTCCAGCCACCAGTCATTTTATTAGCATGCAAAAAGAAACTTATCACTTTGGTGGTTCCAAGGGTTGTAGAAGCTGTATTCTAGGAAACTGGGACAGTGACCAAATATACAGTTCTTTTTATGTCACAGGGGCAGTTGTCATTTTCTTTTCCGGGCTGGACAGGAAACAGGTCTGCTCATCTGGCTCAAGATCTGTCCTCCAGGTCATGACTCTGCTGCTGATTCCTTGAAAGAAGGGAGCCTACTTTATTTGAAGGAAGTTGCTTTTTGTCATTATTCTTCTCCCTTGTCCTTTCCCATACTGGTTGAGGAATAATTTTCCTTCAATCATTCTTGCTAGGCGTTCTGTGTCCCTTCAGTTCCTATCTCTCTTTAAAAGATATCCTTATGAATATTGTCATTTTACACATTTATTTTTACTTTCTTCCTCCTGGCACAAAGAATTTGAAATATTATACAACTGTAAATCCTAATAGAAGTTAAATTTCACTTATGCTTTAGGCAGGATTTTTTTTTTTTTTTTTTTAAACTGGAGACCAGGGTGATGGAATTCCATTGTTTAGAAAACTAGAGGGGTGATAGGCCCTGCCGCCCAACCTACAGTGGGAGTCTACAGTGCTGAGCACAGCACAGGCCCTGCTGTGCAAATCTATAGTACCAAGCACAGCACAGGTCCCCACCGCCCAGCCTGCCACCTAGCTCTGAAACCCGTGGCCCGGCTCACAGTCTAGCCCTGAGGCCAACGCCCTGGTGACTATCAACGTGGGGTTGCCTTTGCCTACTAGCATTGATTATTTCTGACTTGGAGGACACCATCCATACTGGGACAGCACCCTTCTTGAGACAGTGCGTATCCAGTTCCTCCCAAGCATCAGGCTATGGAAGACTAGGAGGTTTGAACAGTAAAGTATAATTTTATTGCAAAATTTTTTTAACTAGTAGTATTATTTCAATTGTTCCTATTATATCTACTATATTCCTACTTCTTTCTTTCATTAATATTTTTTCACCCTAATTTCCACTTATGTATCTGTTTCTTTGGAGACTCTTTCTCCCTTTTCTCATGCTAACAACCAATTTCTTTTAATTTCGCTTTCATTATTCCCATGACATAGTAACTCTATAGACTCGCCTCTTGTTAATGTTAAATCCTACACCCCTCCTAATCCTCTTTGTCTACCATTAGAAATTGTGGTCCTTATTACAAACCTATTGGTTATGTTGTAGATAACAATTTGAACTCATCATCTCTGCTTAGTAAGACAACACGGTTAATATCTTACTAGGGACTATTTGGGTTTAAGGACGCATATTGTTTTATGGTGTGCTGCTAATACTGATCTCTCACTTCAAGGTGAGCTATTGGAAATCTGTAGGGACACTCTAAGTCTATAGGGGGGAAACTGCATACCTTGGAATCACACTGCTAGAGGGGAAGGTTCATGAACAACATGAGAAAACAAGGGAAGAAAGTGTGCCAAACAAATCTTGATGCTATATCAATAGAACCCAATGAAAACATGGCAGAAGAAATGTCAGAAAGGGAGTTCAGAATGTACATTAATTATAGTGACCGGAGAAGTGAAAAATGAGATAAGAAAACAAATGCAAGCAATGAGTGATCACACCAATAAACAGTTAAAAGAGCAATTACAGGACGCAAAAGATCATTTCAATAAAGAGATAGAGATTCTGAAAACAAAACAAACAGAAACCCTTGAAATGAAGGAAACAGTAAAACAAATTAAAAACTCAATTGAAAGCATAACCAATAGGCTAGATCACTTGGAAGACAGAAGAACATCAGACAATGAAGAAAAAATATTTAATCCTGAAAACAAAGTCGACCAATCAGGGAAGATGGTAAGAAATCATGAACGGAACCTCCAAGAATTATGGGATATCATGAAAAGGCCAAATTTAAAAATTATTGGGATTGAGGAAAGCACAGAGATAAAAACCAAAGGAATGAATGATCTGTTCAATGAAATAAGATAAAAAAATTTCCCAAATCTGATGAATGAAATGGAAAATCAAATACAAGAGGCTTATAGGACACCAAATGTACAAAATTACAACACATCCATACTAAGGCACATTATAATGAAAATACCTAACATACAAAATAAAGATAGAATTTTAAAGGCTGTGAGAGGAAAAAATCAGACTACATTTGGGGGAAACCAATACGGTTATCAGCAGATTTCTCAACCCAGACCCTAAAAGTAAGAAGGGCCCATATTTCAACATATTTCAAGCTCTGAAAGAAAATGGGTGCCAACCAAGAATCTTATACCCAGCAAAACTTATCTTCAGATTTGATGATGAAATGAAACCCTTCCATGATAAACAAAAGCTAAATGAACTTACAAATAGAAAGCCGCACTACAGAACATTCTCAGCAAAATATTCCATGAGAAAGAAATGAAAAACAACAATGTAAGTCAGCATAGGGAAGAACTACCCTAAAGGAATAGCCAAATATAGGAGAAACCAAGTCAAGTTAAAAACCAAAAATCAGCCAAAATGACTGGGAATACAAGTCCTATCTCAATAATAACCCTGAGTGTTAATGGCCTAAACTCGTCTGTCCAAAGATATAGACCAGCAGATTGGATTAGAAAGAAAGATCCATCCGGCACGGTGGTGCACGCCTGTAATCCCAGCACTTGGGAGGCTGAAGCAGGAGGATCTCGAGTTCAAAGCCAGTTTCAGCAACTTAGACTCTAAGCAACTCAGTGAGACCCTGTCTCTAAATAAAAATACAAAATAGGACTGGGGATGTGGCTCAATGGTGGAGTGCCCCTGGGTTCAATCCCGAGTACCAAAAAAAAAAAAAAAAAAAAAAAAGAAAAGAAAGATCCAACAATAGACTGCCTTCAAGGGAATCATATCATAGAAAAAGATGCCCAAAGACTAAAGGTGAAAGGGTATGAAAAAACATACCACACACGGACTCAGTAAAAAAGCAGGGGTTTCCATCCTCATTTCAAATAAAGCAGACTTCAAGCTAACATTAGTCAGAAGGGATAAAGACGGACTTTGCATACTGCTTAAGGGAAGCCTAAATCAGCAAGACGTAACAATTATAAATATTTGTGCCCCAAACAGTAGCGCAACCATGTATGTTAAACAAATCCTTCTCAATTCCAGGAACCAAGTAGACCAAAACACAATAATACTAGGTGACTTTAACACACCTCTTTCACCATTGGACAAATCTTCCAAACAAAAATTGAACAAAGAAACCATAGAACTCAATAACACAATCAGTTTAGACTTAACAGACATGTATAGCATATTCCATCCATCAGTGTGTGAATACACTTTCTTCTCAGCAGCACATGGATCCTTCTCTAAAATAGACCAATATTATGCCACAAAGTTCCTCTTAGCAAGTACAGAAAGATAGAGATACTACCTTGCATTCTATCAGGTCATAATGGAATGAAATTAGAAGTCAACAATAAAATAAAAAACAGAAACTAGGCTGGGTGTAGTGGCGCACACCTGTAATCCCAGCGACTCAGGAGGCTGAGGCAGGAGGATCGTGAGTTCAAAGTCAGCCTCAGCGACTTAGTGAGGCCCTAAGCAACTCAGTGAGACCCTGTCTCTAAATAAAATACAAAATAGGGCTGGGGATGTGACTCAGTGGCTGAATGCCCCTGAGTTCAGTCCCCAGTTCCAAAAAAAAAAAAAAAACCCAGAAACTACTCCAACACTTGGAGACTAAATAATACACTATTGAATGATGCATGGATAACAGAAGACATCAGGTGGGAGATAAAAAAAAAATCTTAGAGGTAAATGAGAATAGTGATACAACATATCAAAATCTCTGGGACACTATGAAAGCAGTACTAAGAGGAAAATTCATTGCAGTACTAAGAGGAAAATTCATTGCATGGAGCGCATTCAATAAAAGTATAAAAAGTCAACAATTAAATGATCTAACATTACAACTCAAAGCCCTAGAAAAAGATGAACAGATCAATACCAAAAGTAGAAGACACGAAAAAATTAAAATCAGAGTGGAAATCAATGAAATTGAAACAGAAACAATACAAAAAAATTGACAAAGCAAAATGTTCTTTGAAAAAATGAAATTGATAAACCCTTAGCCACACTAATGAAGAGAAGGAGAGAGAAAACTCAAATAACTAAAATTTGTGATGAAAAAGGAAATATCACAACAGACACTATTGAAATACAAAACATAATTAGAAACTACTTTGAAATTCTATACTCCAACAAAAGAGAAAATCTCAAAGATATCAACAGGTTGCTAGAGACATATGATCCATCCAAACTGAATCTGGAGGACATACACAATTTATTATTGAGATATGATTTGTATTCCCGGTCATTTTGGCTTATTTTTGGTTTTTAACTTGTCTTGGTTTCTCTTTTATTTGGCTATTCCTTTAGGGTAGTTCCTTCCTATGCTGACTTACTTTGTTGTTTTTCATTTCTTCCTCATGGAATATTTTGCTGAGGATGTTCTGTAGTGCAGGCTTTCTATTTGTAAATTCTTTTAGCTTTTGTTTATCATGGAAAGATTTTACTTCATCATCAAATCTGAAGGTAAGTATTGCTGGTATAAGATTCTTGGTTGGCATCCATTTTCTCCAATACCTCACCTTGAAGTGAGAGATCAATATTAGCAGCACACTATACAAACAATATGCGTCCATAACTCAAATTTTCGCTTTTAAGGTATTAACCATATTGTTTTCATTAAACAGAGATGATGATTATTATCTATAGTTTAGCCAAGAGGTTTGCAATAAGGACCACAATTTCTAATGGTGGACAAAGAGGATGGGGTGGGGTATAGGATATACCATTAATGAGATAAGAAGTGTGTCTTTAGAGGTATGTCATAGGAGTAGTGACAGAGAAATTAAAAGAAATTGGTTGTTAGCTTGAGAAAAGGGAGAGTCTCCAAGGAGGCAGATTTGAGGAAAATAGTGTGAGAAAAATATTAATAAAAGAAAAGTAGGAATAATAGTAGGTATAATGGAAATAATTGTACTATTATTACCAATAAAGTAAAAAATCTACAATAAAACTATACTGTACTGTTCAAACCTCCTAGTCTTCTGTAGCCTGATGCCTGGGAGGAACTTGGTAATGCAGTATCCCAAGAAGGGTGCTGCCCAGCTAGGTTTGGTGGCCTCCTGGTGGTGCATAATCCCTGCTAGTGGGTAGAGGTGTCCCTGTTGTTAATAGATGGTCAACCGCTGCCTGGGCACTAGACCATGGGCTGGGGTGGATCTAGGCCTCTGCGGGCCTCCCAGGCACAGAAGTCTCACTTGGGTGCTCTGGGCCCGCCTCCCAGGCTCAGATGTCCCACGCAGGTGCTCTGGGCCCATGTCTCTGGTGCAGAAGTCTCTGACATACACAATTTAAATAGATCAATTTCGAGTAATGAAATAGAAGAAGTCATCAAAAGCCTACCAACCAAGGAAAACCCAGGACCAGATGGATTCTCAGCTGAATTCTATAAGATCTTCAAAGAAGAACTCATTCCAATACTCCTCAAAATATTCCATGAAATAGAAGAGGAGGGGACCCTTTCAAACTCATTCTGTGAAGCTAATATCACCCTGATACCAAAACCAAACAAAGATACAGCGAGGAAAGAAAATTTCAGACCAATGTTCCCCTAAAAACTGGAATAAGGCAGGGAGGGATGCCCTCTTTTACCACTTCTATTCAACATCATCCTTGAAAATCTAGCTAGAGCAATTAGACAGATTAAAGAAATTAAAGAGATACAAATAGGAAAAGAAGAACTCAAATTATCACTATTTGCTGATGACATGATTTTATATTTAGAGGAGCCAAGAAATTCCACAAGGAAACTTCTAGAACCTATAAATGAATTCAGTAATGTAGCAGGATATAAAATCAACACTCATAAATCTAATGCATTTTCTTTCTTATTTATTTATTTATTTATTTATTTATTTATTTATTTTTTTATTGAACACAAATGGA
>JAJEJO010046158.1:3918-32847 GCA_020662805.1 Glaucomys volans | reverse complement strand
GAAGATCTGTCCAACGGTGAGAGAGGAGTGTTAAAGTCTCCGAGTATTATTGTGTTTTGGTCTATTTGATTCCTGAAATTGAGAAGGATCTGATTGACATACATGGATGCGCCATTGTTTGGTGCATAAATATTTATGATTGTTATGTCCTGTTGATTTATGCTACCTTTAAGCAATATGAAATGTCCTTCTTTATCCCTTCTGACTATCTTTGGTTTGAAGTCTGCTTTGTCTGAAATGAGAATGGAAACCCCAGCTTTTTTGCTCAGTCCGTGTGCATGGTATGCTTTTTCCCAACCTTTCACCTTTAGTCTGTGGGCATGTTTTTCTATGAGATGAGTCTCTTGAAGGCAGCATATCGTTGGGTCTTTCTTTTTAATCCAGTCTGCCAGTCTATGTCTTTTGATTGATGAGTTTAGGCCATTTACATTCAGGGTTATTATTGAGATATGACTTGTATTTCCTGTCATTTTAGCTTTTTTAGGGTTTTTAGCTTAACTTTGTTTCTCCTTTGATTGACTCTTTCTTTAGGGTAGTTCCTCCCCATGATGAATGAGATTGTTATTTTTCGTTTCTTCCTCTTCGAATATTTTGTTGAGAATGTTCTCTAGGGCAGGCTTTCTCTTTGTGAATTCTTTAAGCTTTTGTTTATCATGGAAGGATTTTATTTCATCATCAAATCTGAAGGTAAGTTTTGCTGGGTATAAGATTCTTGGTTGGCATCCGTTTTCTTTCAGAGCTTGAAATATGTTGTTCCAGGCCCTTCTTGCTTTTAGGGTCTGGACTAAGAAATCTGCTGATATTCGTATCGGTTTCCCCCTGTAGGTAATCTGATTCTTTTCTCTCGCCGCCTTTAAAATTCTATCTTTTTTTTGTATGTTAGGTATTTTCATTATAATGTGCCTTGGTGTGGATCTGTTGTAATTCTGTGCATTTGGTGTCCTGTAAGCTTCTTGTAATTGATTTTCCATCTCATTCATCATATTAGGGAAATTTTTTGATAATATTTCCTTGAATAGGTTATTCATACCCTTGGTTTGTATCTCTGTGCCTTCCTCAATCCCGATTACTCTTAAATTTGGTCTTTTCATGATGTCCCATATTTCTTGGAGGGTTCGTTCATGATTCCTAACCATCTTCTCTGTTTGTTCGACTTTGTTTTCAAGATTAAATATTTTGTCTTCATTGTCTGAGGTTCTGTCTTCCAAGTGATCTATTCTGTTAATTATGCTTTCTATTGAGTTTTTAACTTGGTTGATAGTTTTCTTCATTTCCTTGTTTCCTTCAATAATTTCTGTTTGTTTTTTTCTCAGAATTTCTATCTCTTTATTGAAGTAATTTTTTGCTTCCTGCAATTGCTCTACTAGCTGATTATTCATAGCCTGAATCTGCTCTCTCGTCACATCATTCTCTTCTCGGATCACTTTAATTATAAACATTCTGAACTCCTTTTCTGTCATTCCTTCTACCCTGCTGTCTTTGGGTTCTCTTGAGATATCATCTAGGTTTAATTGGGACACTTTCTTCCCGTGTTTTCTCATGGTGCTCATGTATCTTCCCCTCTGTTGCTTTAGGGGTGCTTGATCAAGCGGTGACCCAAGAAAGGTGCTGTCCCACTACCTCCAGGTTGGGAATGATCAATGCTTTTGGGCAGAGGCAGCCTGGTGTTAATAGACAATTAGATACAGCAAGGTGGTAGACTCCGGGCCTGGGTGTGGGCCTGGGCACTAGTTCAAGTTGGGATGGTGTCACAGAACTGTGCTTAGTGATGGAGACACTGGGCTTGAGAGCCCAGGCTGACCTGAACTCCTAGCTGGGGGTTCAGGCAGTGGCAGGTGGTTGCTCTCTCCTGGGGACCCTGTAAGCTGGCACCAAAGGCCCTAAGCTCCCCGCCGGACCACTCCAGGCACCGCTGACAGCCCCAGGAAGCTGGAAATGGACCCCCTCTGCCAGGGAAGCCGCCAAACTCAGAGCAGTTCCAACTCCCCTCCGGAGTCAGAGATCCCAGGGGCTCGGGGCAGAGCTCTCCAGGAGCAGCTGGAGGCCAAAGGAAGCTGGAAACGGAACTTCTCCGCCAGTCAAGCCGCCAAAATGGCGTGAACCAGTTCCAACTCCCCGCCAGAGTCCGCGATCTCCGCAGCTGGCGGCCCCAGGAAGCTGGAAATGGACCCCCTTTGCCAGGGAAGCCACCAAACTCAGAGCAGTTCCAACTCCCCTCTGGAGTCAGCGATCCCAGGGGCTCGGGGCAGACCCCTCCAGGAGCAGCTGGAGGCCAAAGGAAGCTGGAAACGGAACTTCTCCGCCAGTTAAGCCGCCAAAATGGCGTGGATCAGTGGATTAGTTCGAACTCCCCGCCGCTGGATGTCCCAGGTAACCCGAGATGCTCGGTCTCCGCCTGGGAAGGCCGCCGGCCGGTGCCGGAGCCGTGGCCAGCGACTCCAAAGTGCTGCTGGGGACCCGCACTCACCCGTTGGCTGGCGCAGACCCAGGTCGGCGGCTCCGAAGCAGCTGCCGGGCCCGGCGCTCCCGGATGGCAGCTGCCTGTGGCGGGGCCGAGCCCAGCCCAGCAGAGTTGGCTCCGGAGCGGCGACTGGGGACCCCCTATATGTGCCTTGAATATAAAATCTCGTTGAGAGTCATATTCCTGCTGTTTGAATCCCGAGCAAGTAGGAATCCACGGAGCAAGTAGGAATGCAGCCTTCCTCTAGCCCGCCATCTTGGATCTCTCTCTAATGCATTTTCATAAGTGATGATTCCTCTGAAAGAGAAATTAGGAATTCTACCCCATTCACAGTAGCCTCAAAAAAAAAAAAAAAAAAAAAACTTGGGAATCAATCTAATAAAAGAGGTGAAAGACCTCTCCAGTGAGAACTACAAGACACTAAAGAAAGAAAGAAAACCTTAGAAGATGGAAAGATCTCCCATGTTCATGGATAGGAAGAATTAATATAGTCAAAATGGCCATACTACCAAAAGGGCTATACAAATTCAATGCAATTCCAAATTAAAATCCCAATGATGTTCCTCATAGAAACAGAGAAAGCAATCATGAAATTTGTTTGGAGGAATAAGAGGCCCAGAATAGCTAAAGCAATCCTTAGCAGGAAGAGCAAAGCAGGTGGTATCACAATACCAGACCTTTATACCACAGAGCAATAGTAACAGAAACGATATGGTTTTGGCACCAAAATAGACAGGTAGATCAATGGTAAAGAATAGAAGACACAGAGACAAACTCACATAAATACAGTTATCTCATTCTAGACCAAGGAGCCAAGAACATACACTGGAGAAAAGATAGACACTTCAACAAATGGTGCTGGGAAAACTGGAAATCCATATGCAGCAAAATGAAACTAAACCCCTATCTCTTATCCTGCACAAAACCAAACTCAAAATGGATCAAGGACCTAGGAATTAGACCAGAGACCCTGCACCTAATAGAAGAAAAAGTAGGTCCAAGTCTTTATCATGTTGACTTAGGACCAGACTTCCTTAACATGACTCCCAAAGCACAAGAAATAAAAGCAGGAATCAATAATTTGGATAGAGTCAAACTAAAAAGCTTTTTCTCAGCAAAGGAAACAATCAATATTATGTTGGGAGAGCCTACAGAGTGGGAGAAAATCTTTGCCACATGCACTTCAGATAGAGCACTAATCTCCAACATCTATAGAGAACTCAAGAAACTTTACACCAAGAATACAAATAACCCAATCAATAAATGGGCTAAGGAATTGAGCAGACACTTCACTGAAGAGGATCTACAAGCAATCAACAGGTATATGAAAAAATGTTCAACATCTTTAGTAATAAGAGAAATGCAAATCAAAACTACCCTAAGATTTCACCTTACCCCAATTAGAATGGCTATTATCAAGAACACAAGCAGTAATAAGTGTTGATGTGGATGTGGGGAAAAGGTACACTCATACATTGCTGGTGGAGATTCATTCATGGATTAGGTTAAGGTTATAACCTAATAATTTCTCCCCCAAACCTTCTTGCATTGTCTCACATGTGGGCTTTTAGGGGATACCACATCTAATCATAATATTTAGGGCACTATATTAGTTTTCTGTGACTGTTACAAATTACCATAAACTTGGTGCCTTAAAACAATGGAAATATATTTTTCTCATAGTTCTGGAGGCCAGATGTCTGAATCAAGGTGTTGGCAAGGCCACATTCTCCATGAAAGTGCTAGGGAAGCATATGTTCCTTGCTTTCTGCAACTTCTGGTGGCTCTGGTGTTCCTTGAGTTATTGCTGCTTATCCCTAATCTTTGCCTTTGTGGCCACCTTGCTGCTTCCTCTTTTGGCTGAAAACTCCCTCTGATTGCATTCTGGGTCCGTCTGGATCTCAACATCCTTACTTGAATCACACTCTTTCTTTCTTTCTTTCTTTCTTTCTTTCTTTCTTTCTTTCTTTCTTTCTTTCTTTCTTTTCTTTTTTTCTTTATTCTTTTTTGACTGTATAACGTAATATTCACAGGTTCTGGGGAATAGCACAGGGAGAAATCTTTTTGAAGATCACCATTCACTTTACTGCAAGTACTTTATTTTTATCAGCCCACAAGATTCAGTGTGTACACTCTACCTATTCTCACTGCATTAGGAATATATCCTTCTAGAAATATGAATGGCCAACAAATATATGAAAAAATGTTTAACATCTCTAGCAATTAGAAAAATGCAAATTAAAACTACGCAGGGATTCCATCTCACTCCAGTCAGAATTGCAGTTTTTAAGAGTAAAAGTAACAATAAATGTTCTTGAGAATATGGGGGAAAAGATTCACTTATATATTGCTGGTGGGACTGCAAATTGCAGTGAGAGTTCAACCACTCTAGAAAGCAGTTTCCTCTGGAAACTTGGAATGGAATCACCATTTGATCCAGTTATTCTACTCCTCAGTATATACCCAAAGAACTTAAAATCAGCATACTACAGTGTTTATAGCATCTCCATTCATAACAGCCAAGCTATGGAACCAACCTAGATGCCCTTCAACAGATGAATGGATTAAGAAAATGTGGTATATATACACAATGGAATATTGCTCAGCCATAAAGAAGAATGAAATTATGGCATTTGCCGTTAAATGGATAGAACTTGAGACTATCATGCTAACTGAAATAAGCCAATCTCAAAAAACCAAAGGCTGAATGTTCTCTCTGATATGTGGATGCTGACACATAATTAAGGGGAGGGGGAGGGGAAAGATTAGAAGTTCATTGTACTAGACAAAGGGGAAGGGAGTGGTCATGGGAATAGGAAAGACAGAATGAATTGGACAGAATTTTTCCATGTGCTTGTATACATACACAACCAGTGAAACTCCTCATAATGTATAACCACAAAAATGGGATCCTAATTAGAATAAGTTACACTCTATGTATGTGTATGTCAAAATAACATGTATATCTAAAAGGAACAAATAAAAAAGAATATAGTTCTAAAATTCTGAGTATAATGAAGTGAAGATACAGACTTTTGCCTTTATCAATAATCAACCTAAATTTCATTATGTCCAGTTCCCCCAAACAAACAAAATCTGAAAGTGAAGATAATTCCAGTGTCAAATATATTAAGCTCATTAAAATGTTAAAAATTATTTTTACCATCATTTATATGCCTGGAAAGTATTGAGTGATAGGGCAGACATTAGGGATTATGTTGTATGGATGTTGCAAATAATTAAAAATCTTTGAAATAGTTGAAAATAATTTATTTGGTTTATTGAATTATTGTCAGTGAAATAATTGACAATGAAATAAATATTGTCAATGAAATAATCCATAAGCAGCAGGTATTATGAACAAAATAGGAGTATTTTAATACAGTGTGTTTGTGAAACTAAAGATAGTTTGCACTGTATTTGTTTCCAATGTAATTCAGTTTTACAGAGGCCAACAAAATGTTTCTCCTTTTCATATAGTATTTAGAAAAAGGGAACTTATAACATCAAATTCTAATTAACCTTTCTCTGTAACTGTACTTTCTCTACACAATTGAATATATATATTCACAAATTTCCTCTACCAGTTGCTGATAGCAATGTTCAGTGACTGTACTCAAGTTGTCCTGCATTTTTAGGTGGTCTTGGCATGTTAGGCAGGTGGTGCTGAGCTATTTAGAGAGATCTCCCTTTCAGACCTTAGATGTTTTTTATGTGTAAACCAATGTCTTTGATGTCTTGACCTCATTATATGATTCAGTTAGTTTAAAACTGAACAGTGAAGCCTGGAGTTACCCTTGTTATCCATGTTTGCCTGAAATTCAGGGAGCTCATGCTGAAGGAGCCAGAACCAGGTGATACATATTTCTGGGAACTGTTCTCAGATTCATGGCAGGGTAGTGTTTTCCTAGTTCTTCTGGAAAGGGATAAAAGTGGTGGAATGTATGAAGTAGGGATATACCTATCTGGGTGCCACAAAGAGTACAAGTAAGGAAGAGTGAAACATAAGGGGATTCATTGAATTCAAATCATGAAAGGCCTTACAAGTTTGTATTTTCTTATTTCATTGATCTCCCTCTTATTCAATCTCTTTCTCCTTATTTATTTCATTTTAGGTACCAGAGGATTTACTTAGATTATTTTTGTACTTGATTGTTCAGTAGTATTTTCCTTCTTAGTTTTTTTAATTTATTTTTTACTGGTACATTATAATTATACATAATAGTGGGATTCATAACTCTATTTGTGCATGCACATGAATTGATCAATCTTATTCCCCAGAAAGGTGGCAGACTAGATGTATATGTGTGTATATGTATGTGTGTGTGTGTGTGTGTGTGTGTGTGTATTTGTGTGTGTCCCAATACTGGGGATCAAACTTAGGCCCTCACACATACTAGGCAAATGCTCTGCCACTGAGCTACATCTCCAGCTTTCTTTATAGTTTCAAAACAATTACTTTTTTTTCCCAAAGGTGTATTTTGTTTGATTCTTAATAAGCCCAAAGCAATAAACAAACAACCCAGGTTTTGTATTTTAAGTTTCTACCCCTTAAAAAGAAAGAGGTTAATATTCTTGGTGTTACACTTCTTTTAAAAAATGCCTTTTTTTTCCCAGGCAAAATATGGAAATTTTGTTTCCAAAAAGTCGTAGTTTCTTTCTTCCTTCTAATTACTTTCTTTGAAATTCTGACAGTATAGTTCCTGAAAATTAAATTACCCAAACTCTTAAGTATACTTTTCATAAAATTCAACACATTTCCTCTTTAGCCTGAACAGAATTTAGGACTTAAACCATTATTTACAAATATTACAGAATTAGAATAAAAAACCAAGAATTCCTGCTTTAGTATACAACTAAAATTGTTTTGGTTGTTTCTAGTTGAATTGTTCAGGTCAGAATCTGTGACTAAGAGGTGTAATTAACATAGCTGCTTTAAAATATGATACAAAAACTAGTCATCTTTTATCTTTCTGTCTTGCAACTGGTACCATATGGGTTTCTGAACTTAATATGTATGATGATTCTTTTCTGCATGGCCTCCATCTTTATTCTGTTTATTCATTCTTTCATAGTGAGTATCTTCTCTGTACCACTCTTGTGAATATACAAATGTGAAGAATGGTCCTTAAAAGGTTAAAAGCTTGTGGGAGAGGCAGGCATATAACAAATAATTACAGCCTAAAATAATGTATGCTATTATAGTGGTAAGACAAAGTCCTTCTTGTGGCTTAAACTCTCTAGCCCACGTCTCTTATTATTTTCCAATGTAGATTTTTCCCCTTGTCTGTCAATCTTTCCCCCAGATACTTGTATATACATATATTGCTTGCTTTATTCTGTTTCCAGGTTTCCCCATTTTGGGAATGACAACATTTTGAAATGACTGTTTTCCTTTTCTGACTCTTTCGGTGGCCTTATCCAGTATTCCAGCTTTGCCTTTAAATGTTAACAGAGAGAAAAGTAATGTGTCTCTTTATATGTGTACATTAGTTAGCTTTAGGTTGCTGTGACCAATATGCCTGAGAAGAACAACTGAGAGGAGGAAAAGTTTATTTTGACTCACGGTTTCAGAGGTTCGGTCCATAGTTGATGAACACCATAGCTCTAGGCCTGAGGAGAGGCAGAACATCATGGTGGAAGAGCATGGAAGAGGAAAGCTGCTCAGTTTATGACAGCCAGGAAGTAAAGACAGTAAGCTCCATTCTTCACGTATAAAATATAAACCCCAAAGGCGTGCCCCCAGTGACCTGCTTCTTCTAGCTACACCTTACCTGCCTATAGTCACCACCCAGTACCGTAGTCCTTTCAAATGAATTAATCCACTGATTAGGTTTTAGGTCTTGTAATCACATTGCTTCTGAACATTACTTCATTGCCTCACATATGAGCTTTTGGGGGATACCTTATATCCAGACTGTAGCAATGTGAAACATTTAGAACATCTCAGTTGATATTTAAAATGGCAGAGCTCACTGTCCTAAAACAAAAAGTATCCATATTGTATAAGGAGGAGCAATTTTAGGATATAGAATGAGATGTACGGGTATTTATGTATATATGTAAGAAGAAGAACAATACCTCCAATTTTAGGACAAATAACTTTCAAAGCAGCTTCAAGTATAATCCATCATAGTAGAGTCTTGTCTCCTTATTTGCTTGTTTATTTTTATAATGAAAGGGAATATAAGACCCTTGAAAAAGGGAGATATTTTTTCTCTTTTTATTTGTTACATTTTAAGTAAAAAAAAAAAAGACTTGAGTGTTTACTACAATGAAGCACATATAAATAAAATCCAAGATTATCTATGTATAATGTTTTTTTTCCTTTGTTTTCTTTTTAAATTTTTTTACTTTTTTGACAGTACTGGGGATTGAACCCAGGGCCTTGCACATGCTAGGCAAGTATTTTACCACTGAACTCCAAGTATTCTACCCCAGCCTGTAGATTATCTGTAGATGGCATTAATTTATCTATTTAAACTTGGAGTCAATTAGTGACACTTTGAGATATAGACGTAATTCCCTGACTTTGATCATTCAATTGTACCCCACCCACTGCTTACAAATATTTTTCACTACTGGGAATTGAACGTAGAGGTGTTTTACCACTGAGCAAATGATACAGTCTAGTCTAATTCATTTGGATTAGTTAACCTCCAAGTTCTTTATAATTAACACATTGCATGATTCTATGCCTTTAGAATGTACCGTAGATTATTTTGACTGAATGAGGTTAGACAAATAATAACTGGACATTCTGAAAAGGAGCATCTTCTTTATCTGGAAATATCAATGGAAGTGTAGTTGCTTTACATTTTGACCTCATTATTATTTTTTAATAGCATACTGCTATCCTTTCTGTGACTTTCACCTACCTTTGGTCTCTAGCTGCATTCATTCTTACTCTAGGGACTATGTGAAAAAAAAAAGAAAGAAAGAAAGAAGGAATTGTTTGGTACTAGAAACAATAAGCAAAAGTTATCCCTTTCTAAATCACTTCACAAATGATTCTTTTCTGAGCTGCCTCTAGGTAAATATGTATAGTTTGTGAGCAAGAAAAATACCTGGGGGATGCCTGATAAAATCCTAAGATATTTTTGACCCAGTTCATGAGGTAGTGAAGTAGAATGGGAAGAACTTGGATGCAGAATTTCCAGGTGAGAGACTTAGCTCTACTTCTTATTTAGCTATAACCTTGATCAAGTCATGTGAACTTCCTTCCTCTTTCAAATGGTTGCTTTATTGTATGGATAATGAGATATGATATGTGTGAAAGCAGTTTATGTATAAACTGATGAAGGGCTGAAATCATTTAAGAATGAAATCATTTAGGAATTGAGTCTAGCTTATTCAGTGAGTTTCATTGATGGATTTGTAGCAGAAGCAACAGATTAAGAAATATCGGGAGATAAGATTACACATAGTAGATTGTTTCAGATTTTGAAGTCTGAACCAAGGAGGTTAAACTTATTTAACAATAAAGAAGTGAGTGTGAATTGCTTCCAGTTGCTTTTCTCCAACTCATTTTTAAAACTTTGCTTCTTTCCATGCATTCCTATAGGCAGAACAAACTCCTTACTTACTTTGTGGATGCCAGGATATTCCTCATCAAAATCCTGTTGTCACATATATCATTCTAAAAATAATATACCTTAATAACATGAAAAAGACAAGGTGACTGATAGAATACAGAGATTGAAAGATAGGGATAGATCAAATTATTTCTGAGGAACTGGGACAGTGGTGGTAAGAATTAACAGAAAGAGGCTGGTTGGTAAGGGGCCCATGATGAGGTGATAAAACACTGAGGCATCTTTGTACAGGAAGTTGCACATTTAGAAATAGCACATGTATAGACTTGACAGTTATGATGTTATTGAACTTTATCTTTCAAAGGGTCTAGTCCTAGTGAGTTTGGGCTGCTGGAACAAAAGACCACAGACTGGGTAGCTTGAACAACTGACGTTTATTTATTTCTCAAGTTTTGGAGGTTGGGAAGTCCAGGGTCAAGGTGCTGGCAGACCCAGTGTCTAGTAAGGAATCTCTTCCTGCTTTGCAGGTAGCTGTCTTTTTATAGTGTTTACATATGGTGTGTGAGTGTGCCACAACACACACACACACACATACACACACACACAGAGATTGAAAAAAGGGAATGAATATAAATTGTAATCATGTCTTTGCTTAAAAAAGTATCCCATTCGTGAGGGCTTGAACCTCATAATCTATCTCCCAAAGGCCCCATCTCCAAATACTATGTTATTTGGGATTAGGAATTCAACACACTAATTTTTGGGGAGACAATATTCAGTCTATAAAAGGTCCTTAAAATACCATTTGACTTTGATATTTTGATTGTTTTTTTTAAGATAAGAGATTGAAAAAAAATTTTTTTTTTTTTTTTTTTTTTTTTTTTTTGCGGTGCTCAGGATTGAACCCAGGGCCTTGTGCTTACGTGGTAAGCACTCTACCAACTGAGCTATATCCCCAGCCCTGAAAAAGCTTTTTTGAATGAGAGGTTGAAAGGTTCAAAGTGGTAGGTAACAGTATTTTAATAGTAATACAACTAGGACTGGAATCTTAATTTGCTGACTCATAGGCGAGTGTTCTTTCCTTTCTGTCATGGAGACCCTCTGTGGCATCAACTTGAAGAATATAATGGAAGTTGTAAAGCTAGAGTGTGGATTATAATGAGGACAAACTATATGCTAGGCAGAACATAGTATAATTTCCTACTGTTGCCTGCATATTCTGAACATACTGGTAGCATAGACATGAAAAAGTCAAAACGTTTCAGGTTCACATAGTGTAGATGACAATAGGGAAAGCTGGTGAAAGAAGTACTTGGCAGCAGATATAAAGAAATACTAAATCATTTTTATTCACATGCTGGTCGCTCTTAAAGGTTTGATAGTGGGGTTTTTGTTTTTAGAACTTTAAAATTTTCATTTTCTCTTTAATTAGTATGTAATAATTATACATATTTAGGGGCACAGTGTGATATTTTAATACAGGCACACAGTGTATAATGACTAGATGAGGACAATTATCAGTTTCATCTCCTCATCATTTCTTTAAGTTCAGAGCCATTGGGTTCCTTCATTCTAGTAATTCAAAGAATATGTAATAGGTTATTGTGAATAATAGTTACCCTACTGTAGAACACTAGAACTTATTCCTCCATGTTTTGGTACTCGTTTACAACCTCCCTGTGTCCCCCCTCTGTCCCCCCCTCCTTCCTGCCTCTCTTAAGTCTCTAGTAATCACTCTTCTACTCTCTTCTACTTTGAGATCAAATTTTTTAGCTTCTACAGTGAGAGAGAATATACAGTATTTGTTTTCCTGTGTCTGGGCTTATTTCATTTTCTATAATGTCCTCCATAAAACATGGGTTTTGATGACCAATAGTCCTCTGTTTCTTTCTCTGAGACACCTTTGAGCTTCGGGTTCCTAATCTTTGAAGTGGGACAACTGCCCTTTGAGCATTGTTATATGTGTTGTTGTATCAGTTCCCTACTGCTACTATAATTAATTACAAAAAATTTATATGGCTTAAGGTTTTTATTATAGTTACAGAGGTCAGACATCTGAAAATGGGTCTTATGGGGCTAAGTATGCTGTCAGCAGGGCTATGTTCCTTTTGGAGACTCCAGGGGAGAAGTCACTCCTTGCCTTTACCAGCTTCTAGAGACTAACTCATTTTTTGGCTGAACTCCCTTTCAGCAATGGCATCACTCCAACTTCTGCTTCCACTGCCACATCTCCTTTAATTCTGACATGCTTGCTTCTCTCATATAAGGACTCTTGTGCAAACCTACAGACGTTGGGCCCATTGAGATAGTTCAGGGGAGAACTCTTATCTCAGGGTGACTTCATCACATCAGCAAAGTCCTGTCTGCCCTGAGGAAACATATTCACAAGTGTTAGGGATTAGGAACTGGATGTCTCTGGGTGCTGTTATTCTGCCTAAACCACGATGATGAGGAGGAAGAGTAGCTACTATTAATCTTTCACTTGTTCCCAAAGTATCTTTAGTATTTGTTTTAGTCATCTTTTTCGCTGCTGTGACGAAAAGACCTGAAAAGACCTGAAAAGACCAACTTTAAGGAGGAAAAGTTTATTTGGGAGGCTCATGGTTTCAGAGGTCTCAGTCAACAGATGGCCAACTCCTTTCCTTGGGACCTGAGGCGGGGCAGAACACTCAGGGTGGAAGTGTGTGGTGGAAGAAAACAGTGAGAATATGGAACCAGTGGCACCAGGAAGAAAGAGAAAGAGAGAGGGAGAGAGAGAGAGAGAGAGACAGACAGACAGACAGACAGACAGACAGACAGACACTCCCTTTTCCATGGACAAAATATATGCTCCAAAGGCAGGCTCCCAATGACTCACACCCTTCCACCTCAGCCTACCTGCCTCTATTTACCACCCAGTTAGGGTCATCCGATTAGGTTAAGGCTCTCATAATCCAATCAATTCACCTCTAAGCTTTCTTGTATAATCTCACACATTAGCTTCTGGAGGATACTGCACATCTAAACCTTAACAGTATTTTATCAAAGAAATTAAATTCTTCTATTCAAAACATATAAGAACAACAAGACTGACCCAATAAAGGGATTGAGCTGTTTTATAGAAACTTCCTCATTCTTTAGTTGAAAATGACTCTTTCACAGAACTGTCTGGAACCCCTTTTGATTCAGGCATAATGTTTTCTGGAAAGAAATCAACCATCATTGTAGCACAAGTAACTAAAAGGAGTATCAGTGTGGTGCTGAGGGGATGTGGAGCAGAATAGGTAGGTTTTGATTTAGAGTGAAATAAAGGAATTATTTGTAATAGAGGGTCAGCATTCATATTAGAAATAGTGAACTATGTGTTTGTCTTGGATCCTGGTGAGGGGGCAGTCTAACATATAATACGTACAGAAAGTTTTAATCTCTGTTCCTGATCCTGTGCATACACAGAGAAGAGAGAATCTAGAAACCTAAAACTGCCAAATCCCCAAATGAATCTTAATTTTTAGGGAAAACAATGGATTAAAATGGTCATATTCTGAAAAGTAGTAAAAAAGATAAGTGAGTGAATAGCAAAAGAAATAAAATGTTAGCTTTTTAAAAACATTTAAGTGAAAAGAATACCTCTCACTTTCTTTAATTCTCCTTTGAATTTACTACAAATTATAGGTCTGTCTGGGAGAAAAATAAAGAACAGGCTGTCATTTCCTTTAACTACAGAAATCAGACATATTGTTACACAGCAGGAAGATATTCTGCTAATTTTGACACTGCTCTGTGTATTCATTTACTAGCTTTTCTTCAGACACAATACCTGTGTGGCTTTTGCTTTTCTAGACTTTCCACTGCCATATTTTCACATATTGTGTGTTTTGTCAATTTATGACAAGTATAAGTTAGTATTCCTTTACCTTAAGTATGACACCACATAGTAAAAATGGTTTTAAACTGAAGTATGTATAATTTTAAAAATAACAAACTTGGAGACCACGTTTAAAACACTTGATAGCAAATAAGAGCCTCTGTTCCAGCCTTAGCTTTCTAACCTTCTTTTTTAGCCCCTGGTGTACTCAACGCTGTCTAGCAGCTGTATAAGTTCACTCTCTTCTGTTTAGCACTTATAAATATCTTTTCCCTGACTTTTGTTATTAATTATTGTTTCCTAAGGAAATTTTAACTTCATCCATCACTTTTGCTATCTGGAGAAAGTTTTGCTCTTATCACCCAGTGGTGAAACAAGTTGACATTTCTGATTAAAGCTCCAGCTTCAGATCTTAGGCTTGATATATGTCATGTGTAGTTTGAGAAGTGTCCAGTACCAACACGAAAGTGTGCCTCTGAAATTATTGCCTGTGAGGGGGGTCACTTATGGACTAGATAGCTGTTGAATGTGTTGCTGCAGTGCGCTTTTTAATAATTTGTAATGTATAGTTGACTCAACAGTCATACAAATAAGCCTAAATTTGTTACTGTTACTTCTTCCTGAAATCCTCATGTCCCACTGTTCTCCTTGGACATTCTTTCAGGTATCAGGAGTATATTCACAGTCCCCTGTAAGCCCTTTATAGACCCAGAACTTGGGGAAAAATGTTCATTCTGAGAGTTTGTTAACTAAAATAACTGAATATTTGACATGGAAAAATCAGCTGGGTGATTGTAGGAACATGAAGGAACTTTGCATAGGTAAAGAAGCTGATTTCAACAGTGCCTGAAAGTCTCCTGAAGAACACCTTAGATCTCTACTTCCCTTTTTCAGAGCATTTTATTAGATTTGCCACTGCCCTATATTGGACTTGTAGGTGTCCCACTACCTGTTCAAAAAAAAATCATGTCCCAAAGAGATCTTGGAACCTTTTCACTTATCTTTCATTACCACCATCTGCTTTGATCTCAGAACATGTAAAAGAATATAGAAATGAAAATTAGAATTCCATGGCAATCCGTTTATCTTCATTTATTCATAGTTCGTTTTACATCTTTATCAATTCTTTCAGCAAATATTTTTTTGAGCATCTACTATTTGCCAGGTGCCAGATACAAATGGTAAGACAGAGCTTTGTCCTTATGAATAACCACCACCACTGACATGGTGCCTTTTCCCCAACAATCTTCCTGTCCCTAGAGGGACTAAGGCTTAGTCCTCATATAACAGAGTGCCTTATTTTCAACAGGAAAGAAAGCATAGAAGGTTGTAGAAAACTTTAGCTATATTAACCATGATTTTGCAGGAAATTTATATCTTATGAGTGGGCAAAAGAGTTGGAAACAAAATCAGAGTTGCAAGTGTAAAGAAATACATATACTAGAAATTCAATTATATTTATAAAATGATTGGCTTTAATCCATCTACCAGGTATCCAAGCTTGAGGTAAAATTCGAACACTTTTATCTCTTAAGTGGTGTCTAAAGATGAAGACAATCCATGAGTGAAAGTTTTATGGATTAGTACAAAATTAGCCAAACAAGGAAGGGTTTTTGAAAAACAACTTTTTATTTATTTTATTTTATTTTGGAACCGGGGATTGAACTCAGGGGCACTTAGCCACTGAGCCACATCCCCAGCCCTATTTTGTATTTTATTTAGAGACAGGGTCTCACTGAGTTGCTTAGGGCCTTGCTAAGTTGCTGAGGCTGGCTTTAAACTTGTGATCCTCCTGCCTCAGCCTCCTGAGCTGCTAGTATTACAGGTGTGCACCACCATGCCCAGTGAAAAACAAATTTTTAAAAATTCTCATATTTTTGTCACAGCCATAATTTGTTTCCAATGAATAGAGTGTTGATACCAACCATGAGAAAGTAGAGAGCCAGGGTATTCTGGAAGAGTCAATAATTGAGGTTCTAAGCTGGCTTCAGTGTAAGGACTAACCAAGAAAACTGACTTTCCAGGGGTGGAAAAAAAGGCTTTAAAGTAGACATGACCCAGGTTTATGAAATCATGAAGTGTGTGAATAGGGGCAATAGGAACTTGCTCATCAAATCCTAGAAAATGTTCTAAAGCTTTGAAAAAGTAGCATTAGTACATGAAAGGTCACAGGAATTACGTTTATTGTTCATCGTTGACTTTAAGAGATATGGGATTGCCTAATATGAAAACACTTTAAAGCAAATATCTTTTACTATTATGGTAATTAGCCCCTTTGGATTAGTTTCAAAATTGTTCTTCCCTTTTTCAAGGGAAGTTAGTTGTAAGTCAAATGGATCTTTGTATCAGATTTTTCAGATGTAAGGTGGAAGTACTTTATTTCAATGATGGGTGTAGACTTACCAAATTAATACCTATTAATTCTTCATTTTAGTGAGTGATATAGACTTATTAAGTGAACACTCATTATTAATAGCCAGTTAGTAGTGGGCAGTAGATTTGCAGTGGTTGTTAAAGAAATAGGTAATATTAAATGTATATTTCTTAGCATCATAAGGGCAATTGTTATTTTTTTCTTGAAATGTGTTTTGGTATTTCTGTTTGAGACCAAACAAAGTTGCCAACTGATCTTAGAAAGGCATCCCTTGGCTTACCCTGAACTAGTAGAACTGCTATGCCTGCTCATCCCTCCCTCATCCCCTCCCACAACCTCCACCTCCCCACTCCAGGAGCTTTTCTCTCTAGAGTTTTTTTTCCCCCCCCTCTTTTTAATGCCCAGAAAGGTACCTGGCTAAACGCTTATGAATTTCAAGAGAGTAAACCTCTTACTTAAAAAATATTTGCTTTGTATTTAGAACTCTGTTTTTAATATTAATGGAGTGGTTTCACTTTATTAGTTTTATAAAATTATAAAGGCCATTGGAGTTGTTTGCTAGTTTTTACTGTAGGTTTAAGTTAGTAAGGCCTAGGTTTATGATAAACCTTTACAGTCTTATTCTGTTTCGTTGGGAAGATCCTCTTGCCTTGCATACTTTATAACTTATTTCTTTTGGAGATATTCAACATCTAGCACCTATTTCTTATCATTTCAGATGATGAGAATAATAATGCTGAGATAGTGATATGTATCATCACATAATGTAAGCACGAAATGTCTTTGAATTTTAAGATTTTCTGCTTAGAACCACTTTAATAGATCTGTTAAATTGAATGTGATTTCCATGATACTGTACTGTATTGTACTGTTACTGTACTGTAAATCATCTTTATCAAAACAAATAATTCACCCCTTATATTTTAAGCACTTTATCTTTATTCATGAGGTATGTTGAGCAATTAATATGACATCTGATTGCTTCTATTTTTCTAATTCATAATCTCTCAGACTAATTTTCAAACTCAAACAAAAGCTTTTTTTCATTGCTTTCTGATACTCTTAGAATCAATTTATCTTAAAAATTTAAAAGAACTGAGAGGAAAGACAATCAGCAAGTAATATGCAGTTACTGGAGATTACTTGATTGTTTTTGAATTTTTAATGAATACTTAAAAGTACCTGTAAATTTAATTGATTCAGCAAGAATCTTAAAATCAGATTTCCATTTTTTATTTTGACCTAAAATCAGTTCTATATTCCATTTTTTGCTTTAGGGCAAACAGACTTGTTAAATTGTTTTTACCTCTATCATTGTCTTTCAGATTTTAAGGGCCTATGCTTGTGTTTGGGTTCTCTGCCCCTGCATCCTATACTGTTATGATCTTACTAAAATTTTATTAGTTTCCAAGTAACTTGGGTGTCTTCCCTTCGTTCTTTTTTCCGTCTATGTTTAAATCCAGAAGAAAGTTTTGTTCTGCATAAAAAAATTTTTTTTAGTCAGTATTGCAAACAGACCATTGTAAACCTCAAGTCTTTGTTGATGAAGTGCTCAAAAATAGGATTCATTTTCTCCTTTGCTATTGTGGTTAGAAAATAGCAGTAATGTTTTGATGAATGGTTGTGAAATGCAGCTGACACAGTGCAGTTGGTAGCATGCTGTTATTCCAAACATTCAGCTGTGTTGGAAAGTGTCATTTTGGTTTAGCTCTTTTAATTTGGAATTTTTTAGAGGCTGAGTTTCATGACAGACTGTCAATGACTCTCTAATATATTTAACATATTCTTAAAAATTTTGGGAATTCAGGCTAAATAACTTGAACCAGTTGACTTTATACTAGATTACATTTTGGTTGTTGAGGGGGAAAAATGCTTTTTAAAAGAGCGGGCTGGGAGCCTGGGGATGTTGCTCAGTTGGTCTAGTACTTGCCTCGCATGCACAAGGCCCTGAGTTCAATCACCAGTACCACCACCAAAAAAAAAAAAAGAGCAGACTGGTTTGTGAAAAGACTACGAAGAAATACCAATCTTTGATGGAAGTTGAGAAGTGTGACATAAGCCTTAGACTGACACTACAGAATGGCTTCTAAGACTGAGGAATTAGAGGCATCCTGTTTTAATCCTCTGAAACCCAGCCACATGCGTCAAACTGAGCACTTTGAATACCTGACACTTTTCCAAAGGGTAAGGGACCTAGTTTTCTCTGTACAAATACTCAAGTGACAACTATTGCCTGCCTTCTCTATTCTCCTTGCCCTAGTCTCAGTGAAGGAGGGATCTGGCATTTTTCAGCTAGACATGTAGAGGAATGGCAGCAGATACAACCTTGGCAATCTTCTGGACTGTGGCTTGTTTTCAAGGCATGCTGCCAAGACATCAGAGCCAGGGGAGCCAGAGGATTAGGGTCAGATTTCAGGGCATCACCCTGAACCCACTTTACACTGGCCCTTCTTTGCGTATGTTTTAATCCAAGTGTGGGGTTTTTCACTGGCTTATTTCCACCTAAAATTGTCTGAGTAATAGGAATATATGTATTTTTGATGCAAAATCATTTGTACTTTAAACCAACCACAATTTTTGAGTCAAAATATATTTAACATGACAATTAACATCTCCTTTTCAAAAGGAGAACATTGCAAACCAAGTTTTAAGAAATCTATGCCATTGGTGATTTTGGAAATGTAGTACCTCTGGGCTTACAAATAATAGTGACTACTTTGGATTTAAACTCCAAAGTCTGGCCCCTCTTTCTAAAGGGAGCATCTCTTATGTGAATAGTTTCTAGAATTGTGTTTTGATTAGAAGCTGTAGAAAAGCTTTGAACTTGGAATCTGGGCTTTACTCTACTTGCTCTGAGAATTTGGTTAAATTACTCAGTTTCTCTAATCCTTACTTTCCTCTTCTGCACAATGAAATCATGCTTACAGGGTTGTTTTAAGCCTTTAACAAGCCCATATTTGTGAAATTTAGAAGTATTGAGACAAGCTTGGGACAAAAGAATTCTTTCCTTTATTCTTTTCTTAAGCCTAAATTAATAACCAGATTTTTAGGAGCAATAAGGTAAAGGTGGAGCTGTGAGATTATAATTATGATAATAATAATAACATAACTATGTATAAAAATTTCTTTCTCTGACTTAAGCAAATTCTAAATTGGGCTTCCATAGCAATTGGTCTGAAGGAGTCATTGTCTCCCTAAAGTACCCCAAGAATGTAAGAACATGATATAAGGGTGTTTATTTGGGAGTGAAGATACCACAACTATCCAAAGAGCTCAAAGCAGATTTAAATTTATTATACATTGAAAAAAATCCAACCCCTGTATTAAGAGGGCATAGTAATCACTACTAAGTCATTAGTTAATGATATCACAGTAATCTAAGACCCACAATACAGACAAGGTTATGGGGAGTGTAATGGACACAGCAATATTGCTGTGTTTCCATGAAGAATAATGACTGGAGCAGTCCATGGTCATCATTTTGCTTTAGCAGGTAATGGGAGCTTTAAAACCATTGAATCTGAAGCTTTAAAGTTGTAATTAGCTATTTTGAAGCTGGTAATTAGACTTACTGAGGCCCTTCCACATAAGACAGGTCTTCATATACAATTTATAAAAACAATCAGTTATAAGGGATTATTTATATTTCTCTTTTACAATATTTCACTTAAACAAATGTAGTAGCATAGCATAGGTTTAGCTCTTAGCAAATCCTGAAAAAATAATAATAAAAAAAAGTGAGGGTGACTGTGGGTAAGAGTATTATTTTTAAATCTTGGTAGACAAATGGGACCTGCCCATTTGTCTATTGAGCACACCTCTGTAATTTCTCAGAAATTAAATAGCATGACCCTTTGATTGACTCCAAAGCTGGAAATTTAAATAGGTAACTTCAAAGTAATTGGCTTGAAATCCAAGGTTCTATTCTGGGATGCTTAAAAAATTTTTATTCCATTTTCACTCCAGCTTTAATACATGTGTATAAATGTCAAGGTTTCATTTTTGAAGTTTGCTATTATACTTCTCTAACCATTTTCTTCTAATTGGCACTGTTCAAATCCATTTGGGGATAGAATTTGAACTTGAGTGGGAAGAGAAGATAGTTTGGAAGAATGAAGAAGCATATAACATTGGGATCTAAAAACCAGAAACAAAATGAGGTTAAAAGGACATATCTGATCTATTTCAGAAGAGGAGGAGTAGAAAGGTGATATATTATCAAAAAGGTCTTTGTGCACATGAAGGATTCAATTCTAGACTTTGGGGATTAGCTGTTCTTCATCTCTGCTAAGCGCAAAACTGAAAGAAATGGTTTTAAGACTGAAGCATGAAGAGATTAAGGTTAGAGAAGGAATCACTTAAAAATACTTGTTGGTTAACTAAGAAACTTAACCATTGAAGTAAGATTAAGTGTACCAATAATTCTGCCATATTAGTCTAATTAGGTGGTTGGAATCTTGAATCTTCTCTGAATAGCTTTTAAATTGATGTGGGGGTCTGTGGTAGTAGCTCAGTGGTGGAATGCTTGCCTAGCACCTGTGAGAGACTGGGTTTGATCCTCAGTACCACATAAAAAATAAATAAATAAAATAAAGATATTGTGTCCATCTACAATTTAAAAAATTAAAAATAATAAATAAATTTATGTGGGATGGATAGATAAGTCTCAAAGTTACTTTCAATTCTAAGGTTTAGTGATTTATGTTATTTCAACCAAATCTGTGCCTATTATGTGCTTATTATCTCCTTCCTTCCTGCTTGCCTTCCTGCCTTCCTTCCTTTTTTCTTCCTGCTCTGGCTCTTGTTTCTTCTGTATAATATCGCACAACATTTTACATTTAGGTGTCATTCGAAAAATTTCTTTTTAAAGTATCCCTTTTTATTGTGATTCATGTCATATATTCAGGTAGTATAACTGGAACATCTTTATTGAACAGAAATGCCCACTTTTTAAATGCCCAATTAAAACACCCTTTTTTCTTATTATTTATTTTTCTAGCAGTCCCTAAACAACAGAGCTCTGTTATATGTATGCAATGCAGATCTTTTCTCATCATATTCAGAACGATCTTTTCCAGAGAAATAAATCTTTGCCCAAAGAGAGACAATCCCACAGTGATAAAAGGTGATAAGGGCTTTTAGCGTGCACTGAAGCTAACAGCCAGCAATCACTCTGCGGTTTAAAAAGTGTATGGTGGCTATTTACTGTCAGTATTGGGGGACAAAGAGATGAAGCAACTAAATTTTGAAGAAGGATTTAGGGAGATACTTATAATATCCAGCTATACAAAAGAAATTAATGAACAGTGCTTGGATATCATTGGTTCAAATATCTTTTCTAGAATAACCTATTACCATTTTCTTTCTTCTTGCCATATTTTATCCTCTCTTTTCCCATCCCTCTAAAACTTTGACAACAACAACTGATATTTATTGGGATCCTGCCATATGCTTCATACTAAGCATTAGAGGTGTAGTCCTCAACAAGACATGCCAGTCCCTTGCCCTTATCATAATTACATTTTCTTTATCATTTTGTACTCACTTTTATGGCAGAGTAAAAAAAAAATTCAGAGTCCATGTTTGAGATGGAGCACATCTCAACAATTTGGGCTGCATTTTAATTTATTGTTAAGTAATATACAAAAACACTCAACATACTACTAATTTTACAGATTTGAGGCTTATATAAAGATATTAACTGTAGGGTTTTGGAAGTTAGTAACTTGTGTATCAATATGTACATTCAAAAGTTTATGAATAATTTAGATTTTTAGCTTGCTGTAGATAATGTCTAAGATAACTTTTATAAAACTCACTGAGTATTTGAATAATCCTTCCATATGAGCAGTTACCTTTCATGTCTTGTCTTTTTACTATTACAGATTACTTCCCTTTCTGTGCCTAAGTAAAGGCAAGGCAAGCAGAATCTGTTGCCAAGGTTAAGGCAAAGGTGTTCTAGGTTCTGATGAGACATGGGTCTCCCTCCCCCATACAAACCATATTATAAGTACTGCTTATATTCTGTGAATAATATTACTACCTTCATGCATTTTTAGCCTAACTTAGATGCTTTTGTACTACCTTGGTGATTTAATCATTGTTTGGAAATTTTTGTTTTAAATTCAAAACAGTAGAATGTAGTCACTGAAATACCATCCTTGCTTTGGGTATATGCAAGCTCATTCTTTGTGAAGAGAACATAACACTTTTATTTGTGGCATGTTCATTGTGTTAGAATTGGTCCTTGCTCCAGTGAGATTATGAATTCAGCTAATTTAATAAACATCAATATGAGGCCATGAATTGGCTACATGGAGTGAGGATTTGGCCATTATTTCAGGTTAAAACCTGGTTACTAAACCAGGCTCTGTTCTTACCTTTTGTTGCTAGAAAATGGTATAATCTTTCATATCAAAATTAGTCTTCTGTATATATCAGACATTTGCTGGGCTTTTGGCCACCCAGCAAATGAATCACTGTTCTTATTTTGGGGTAGTCTTTATTATATTTATTTATTTATTGTTTGAGCCTTTGTGGGTGGCAGGATTCCTTCTTTAGAAAGGGGTCAGATCTATCCCTGGAAGCTAGCCTCAGATAAGTGACTTAGTATAAGCCAATCAGAATCACTCACTCACAACCTTGAATTTTGAGGACATGATTGAAAAATGCGGACACAGCTTATTCTTGTTAATATTGGTGGCACTGAGGTCCAAGAACATCATTGTCCAGTCATAGCAGTGGTCATGGGAAAGGTGTGTTAACTGTATTGTATTGTGACTGTCTCCTGCTTCCCAGCTTCCCTCAGTCTCTCTCAATTCTAGCTCATTTCCAGCCTTTCCTTTGAGCCTTAGAGTGCTCAATATCCTTCAGATAAAAATTTTCCCCTGTAAGTCTGCCAAAATTGGTTTCTGTGGCATGTAACCAAGAACACGACTGATATGCTGTGTGAAAACATATCTGTGGCAGATTATATTTTCCAAAAATGGTCCCACCCATAAGATATCCTATTTATTCTGTATAATGTTCTTGCAGCGTGATTTCACACTCCTCCATTGAGAGACAGGAGTCCCACTCCTTAAATCTGGATAGATCAATAGAATGTGGTGAAATTGAAAGTGATGTCACTACTTAGGCTAGGCCACAAAAGGAGATACAGCTTCCTTCCAGCCTACTTTTCTTTCTTCTGACATGTGCTTTGGTTTTTATAAGTGTCCTTCAGAGGCCCATGTGTTAAAGGCTTTGTTGCCAGCCTGTGGTGTTACTGGGAAGTAGTAGAACCTTTAAGAGGTGGGAACTAATGGGAGGAAGTTAGGTCATTGGGGGATAGTGGGACCCTAGCCCCTTCCCCTATATCTTTGCTTCCTAGTTTCCATAAATTGAACAGCTTCCTCTTCTACTTGTTCCCAGCAAATAGTACCACAGGCCCAAAAGCAATGGACCAACTAACCATGGACTGAAACATCAAAAACTGTGAGCCAAAATGAACCTTTCCTCCTTTTCAGTTAATTTGTCTCAGGTACTCATTACAGCAACCAAGAGCTAGCTAACAAAGGAGCCTTGAGTCCAAGTACTCTGAGTCTACCATGTTAAAGAAATTATATAGAAAGACTACAGTCTTTTTATACAGAAGGAGTTAGAGGAGGATGCCAAAGGAACCCCAACTGTTCCAGCCCCCAGCTGTTTCAGTTTTCCTAGTTTAGGCAACAAGACAGGTATGCAAGCAATCAAATTATCAGATAATTTCTTAGCCCCAGCCTTTGAGCTGGTTCAGCTGATGCTGAAAGGAGCAGAAATAAGCTATCTTCCTGAGTCCTTGTACAGATTGCAGATTCATGAACAAAATAAACATTGCTGTTGTTTCAAGCCACTTTGAGTTTATTATGTAGCATTTTATATACAGACTGATGACTACTATGAATATTCAAAGTAGAACACCTAAATTGTAACCTCTAGCATAGAATAATATCTTTGAATTATTAAAAGACAATTATTGATATGGTATGGACTTATTGCTCTAGTTTTCCTATTTTCCATTTTGTGATTTCATGATATTTGCTCTATTGTAGAATTACTTGTTGGAAGTAACATCAGAGAGCTTTATTGTTATAAATAGAAAATGTCAGTCTTTTTTCCATATTGAGATGTTAAAAATACTATTCTTCTAGATATTTATAGCAGAATTACAGTTGATTCCATTATGGCCATGCCAAGGTGTAGCTTGGTTGTCCTTGTGCAACTATGGCTCTAAATGTAGATTCATTCCTTGGATTAAGTCCTTAACATGTCTTTTAAAAAGGAAGATGAAAATCCTATTTTTATTTTGGAATGACTATCATACCGAAAAGGGATTTAGAGGGAGTTTTAAAAATTAAATAAAACTAACTTGAAGTTACTGAGGATTTACTATGTACTAGGAATTACACTAAGTGTCTTCAGGTCTTTTAATCATCATGAGAATCTTATGAGCTACATTTTATTACACTTCCTTTTTTTATAGGCTAGGTAACACATTCAGGCTGAGTAAAACTTGCCCAGTTTGCATAGCTGGTAGTTGGGATTTGAATCCAAGATTTTGCACAAGTCTGGGGTCAGTGTTTTTGTAACCATCATACTGAGAATTCATAATAGTTTTGAGTAATGTTTCAGCACTTTCATTCCTGACTTCTCCTTACTTGTACTGGATACTCTATGGCTCCTGATAATCAATGTTGCACCCACAATCTATCCTTTTTCACATATTCCCTTTCAAATCAGTAAGAATACACTTTGCACATCCTCTCCCATTTGCTATAAGTCCTAGTCTTAACGTGGTTTTAAGAGAATCCACTTTCTCTGTTAGGAAAAGTGTGAAAACAAGGTTTATGGCGACTTTGATGGTCTTGGTGGCACTTTGTTTCATTAACTCTTTTGATCAAATTTACTTTTTGTACAAAAGATGCAAGTTGTACACAAAATGACACAAAATATCTTTCATGATGACACCGTTGTTCAGTGTTTAAAGCAGAAGATTCCTGCCTTTAATACTTCATATTTAAGTGACTTGTGCAGTAATGCAAGGAGGGAAGAATTTGGAGACCATTGTGGTTTGTGTGTGTGCATTTTCTCTGCTGTACTTGTTAATATGGAACAATGGCAAACTGTGCTGCCCTAGGGTTGAAGGAAAACAAAGAAGATTATATCAATGTTGAATGAGATCCTGATTACTTTAGTGTTATATATGTACATCATGCCTCACTTCATTAGCATAGATGATTTATAGGAGAAAATTGGCAAATAAGATGTTGGAAGAAATTTATCTCTGTGCTTCTCACTAATGCATAAGTTTCTTCTCTGAAAGCAACTGCAGACATTAATGTGGTTACTATATACCAGCACTACTGAATTTTTTTTTTATCTGGATGAATTGATTTCCTAGTAAATAGTGGACCCCTTGAAACTCAGCAATCCCATATACTTTGCACCAGGTTGCCACAGGTCCTTTTAATGCAGAGTTTTTGTGTGGGCACATCTACAATATGGGTGCACCATATCGGAAGGGTGTGGCTCCATTTTCCCTAATGAAAGAGGAAGAAATAAAGAAGGACTTCATGTTGTTTTTGAGTGTGGCCTCAAAAACATGTGACAAAGAGCCTTTGTTATTTTCATGTCCTTTGGGAATGACTTCTGTACTGAGGCAACCAATTATAGTTTGGAGAACCCCCAATTACAGAGGAAGAGGATAATTTTACTAATTAGCCACAGAAAAAAGGACGTTACTACATTCTAGAGAGTTTAGGTTTGCAGCAGTCCAGGGAAAGTGCAAACTTGGCTTTTTTTTCAGTCTAATATTTGCTCTGTTGTTTCACTGCAGAGACTAGATTTAATCTGAATATTCCTCTAAAGGCTACTTATCATTAGGCATGTGGGGCATGGGTATGGATGTCTTTAAACTCAGGTCTTTAAGAACTACTCAAAATAATTTTTTTTAGTTGGCTTAATTTCTATCAGAGATCCTTTACCATTCCCACCAGACTGGAGAGAAATTTAACCTTTGTCTTCTTTAGAGTTTTTCCTAGTCTCATATTCCGGGCAAGGTGGGGATGGTATTCATTTTGGCTGAGATGACTCCTACTTCGGTGTGCACATCCTCTTTAGATCTAGCAGCTCTCTGTTGCTTTCCAGTTACATCTGGCTTTTTAAACTGAGCACCAGGTACCTACATTTCCTCTATAGGCCATCATATTTTGGCCTATGTGATTGCATGTGGATAATTAGATTAATACATGCATTAGCACATGCAAACAAAAGGTATTCTTAAGTTTTAATGAGGATTTGGGTTTAGAGTTGGGGACCTGTATATTGGTTGGGCTTGGGCTACTATTTATTTATTTATTTTTATTTTTACAGACTGCATTTTGATTCATTGTACACAAATGGGGTACAATTTTTCATTTCTATGATTGTGCATGATGTAGATTCATACCATTCTTGGGCTACTATTAAAAATACCAAACATTAGGCAGCTTAAACAGTAGACATTTATATCTCATCATTCTGGAGGCTGGGAAGTCTAAGATCAATTTGCTGGCTGATCATATTCCTGGTGTGGTCCTTCTTCCTAGCTTGCAGATGGCCATATTCTGGCTAGGTCCTCATGTAGCAGGGCAGAGCTTTGTGAGCAAAGTTTCTAGTGTCTCTTCTTATAAGGGCACTAATCCCATATCAGGGCCTTACCCACGTGACTTCATCTAAGCCTAATTGCCTTCCACAGACTCCATTTCCAAATATGAAATTTGGATTACATTAGGGATTAGAATTTCCTCATGAATTTGGGGGCGATGAAGAATTCAGTCCATAACAGGGCCCTTTCAGATTGGCTTTTAAAGCTTATAGATATATTAATTGCAGGAGATAAAGAACCTCGGATACCCTTTATTCTTAAATATGCCGATGCTTTAAAAATATCAGGTCTAGGACATGGAAGGCATAGGTGATCCTTTCTATCATAACACAGAACAATATTGCACATTCAGTTTCATAGGATTAGTGCTTCTGTTAGCTCTAACAGAACACATTTATTTATGCTGGGTCAATGAATGCCCCAGTGGTTAGATCCCCAGAAACCACAACTGAGCCCCCAACATTTATTTATTATGCTCAGAACCTGAATCACTAACAGCTGAGCAACTAGTTCAGTTTTGCTCAAGGATAGTGAGGACACCCTGTGTTCAGGGAATATATTTGACATTGGTGCTTTGAGTGTTGCAAAGAAAGAGGAGTCAAACAACAAAGCATTTCCTTCCTTCCTTCCTTCATTAGGGGTTGAACCCAGGGTTACTCTACCATTGAGCTACAGCCCCGGCCCCCACCCCCACTGCTCCCACACCTGTGACAAGGACTCACTAAGTTGCTCAGGCTGGCTTCTAACTTGGCATCCTCCTATCTCAACCTCCAGAATCACTGGGATTACAAGTCTAGACCTGTGCCACCACATCCCCAGTGACAAAATAACATTTTCATATTGAAAGAATTTGGAAAGTTGTATCTTGCCACAGGGATAACAAATGAAACTTCCCATTCATGTGACCCCTACTCTGTGCTTCTAAGAAAGAAACAGTTCCTTGTCTTGATTCTCTATTTAAGGTCTCCAGGCCTTTGGGGGAAATAGTTGTACAACTTTCATTTTTTTTTTTTTTTTTTAGTTGGATTACTCAAATTCTGAAGCTGAGAAGTTCTATTCTAGGAATGAATGACTCCTCCCTGGAGACTGTAAATTAAAGGATTAACATCTTGTTATAGATCATAATTAATGGGGAGTAAATCTCAGGTGGAACATATTCCAAAAGGGAGAAATCTTCCCAAGGCCCTCCTCCCCAGTCCCTGTCATTATGAATGAATACTCATGTTTCCTTTTGCTTATTAACTCTGTGTAAGGTACTGGGTGGATAAAGGAAAGCAAAGAGGACAAGAGAAGACAGAAAATGTTTGCGATCAAGGATCTTATTAATTAGTTGAGGTATGTGTACACATGAAAATATTTAGAAAAACTCAGGTGGCATATGATTAAAAGCCAGAATGAAGAAACAGATAGTAAATTTCTCTAGGATATTGATCAGTCAAATCAAAATTCCATGAAATTCTGGTTAAGACATAGATTGTTAAGTCCCACCCCTACAGTTTCAATTTTTTAAAAAAATTTATTTAATTTTGATTCATTGTACACAAATGGAGTACAGCTATTGTTTCTCTGGTTGTACACAAACTAGAGTCATACCATCTGTGCATTCATGCATGTACACAAGGCCCCCGAACCCACCCCTCCCTTCCCTCTATGCTATCTATCCTTCCTCCATTCTTGCCTCCCTTCCACACCACATTATGCATCATCATTCACTTATCAGAGAGACCATTCGGCCTTTGGATTTTTGGGATTGGCTAATCTCACTTAGCACGACAGTCTCCAACATCATCCATTTACCTGCAAATGCCATAATTTTATTCTTCTTTATGGCTGAGTAAATATTCCATTGTGTATATATACCACAGTTTCTTTTTTTTTTAATTTATTTAATTATGATTCATTGAACACAAATGGAGTACAGCTATTGTTTCTCTGGTTGTATACAAAGTAGAGTCACACCATCTGTGCATTCATACATGTACACAGGGCAATGATGTCTGTCACACATTCTGTTATTATTCTTACCCCCCCCACCCCGGCCCCACCCCCCCC